>PVIC010012259.1:11266-40074 GCA_004025085.1 Thryonomys swinderianus | reverse complement strand
TATTTTGGAGGTTCCTGAATTGAGAGTGAGTGACTGGTTCCTGGTGGGTCGAGGCCCGAGGGCACTAGGATTAAGGATGTGAGTGCTACCTGCTCTAAGTAGTCTGAATAAAATAAAAGGGAGAGAAAGACATTTTAAGGTCTCTTGTTGCTGACTTTCAACGCTATGAACCGTTAACCCACTTCCAATAATGAATGGCATAAGACAGGTATTACCATTTGAAAGGATACAAATAGAGGAATACAAAGGAATGGGACCAAAGAAAGTCCAAAATCCATCAGGGCAAACATTAAATCCCACAGTTTGTCTCCCAGCAACCTCAGCAATGTGTTTCAAGTTGTAAACTCCAAAAGACTTGGTTGGCTCTGCCCCTGTGGCTCTACACGTGGTTGTAGCTCCCTCAGTGTGTCTCTTGGGCCAGTTCTTCTCTCTTTTTATAGCTTTCCTCAGGTAATCTATGTTCCTGGCTTCTCCAGAGCTCCAGGGTCTCCACTGCAGCTTTTGTTTCACACTCACAGCTTCATATACTATCCTCTCGGGGGCACACTGCCTGCCCACCCAGGCTTGCTTCTGAAATCTGGGTGGAAGCTTCCCTGACCCCACAATCTTCTACTCTGTATGAGTACTCACCTAAACCCAGCACCACGAGGATGACGTCAAGCTCTGCTGCCATCTGGTGCAGTAGCTAGGCCTCCATCTTTCTTGATGGTAGTTTTCCATTGCTTATGAATCAAATCCTCAGGAACATCTTCCCTAGGCCAGCCATTCTGGAACATGGTACTTTCTTCTAAAAGCAGTCTTTCACACTGGAATTTTCAGGTTGCAAAGGGTGGCATCCGCCACTTCTTGTGATGCCCTCAGGCCCTCTTTTCTATGAACCTGTTCCTTCTCACCAATCAAGCTCTCCTCTGTTCTGAGCTTCCTTTCTGGCACAAGTCAAAATATTTTAAATCATTCTGCTGGGACTTTTGCTCTTGATTCTCACCATAAATCACGCTAAAAGTTCCCAACGGTAGCCATACCACGGACTCAACATTAGACTGCTTTGAAATTACTTCTGCTGGGTTAGTCTGCTGCCTCAGTCTCGAGCTCAGGCAAAGTCTCTGGACATGAGCAAAATGCAGACAAACCTTCTGCCCAGACTAACACCCAATGTCTGGATCCGGCAACCAATGCAGTCATTCTTCCTAGTATAAATCTCCTGAGCCTGATCTTTCCCAGCTTTCTATTCTCTGAGCTCTGACCAGAATCTCCCATACAGATGTAGAAAGGAAACTCCAGGAAGGCTATGGACTACAAAGATGTTTCAGCTCTACTTCTTCAGATGGCATTTCTAAACTTTCCTACCTCTTCCCCTTCCTACAAGCCAGTTCCAAAGGCTCTTGGGCCAGGTGATGTCACAGCGGTCAACCCACTTGGGGAAATGGTTATTTGGCTTCCATTCTGTGGAGTCCATAATCAGCCAGCCCCAAGACTGGGTGCAGAAGGGCAACAGACCACGGCAGTGGAAGACAGCACAAGTAACACGAGACCTTAAGAGTGTCTTTCGTCCCTTTTCGTTATGCAGACTCCTGAGGTGCAGGCACCTGAAAATGGCCTATGAGCACATGGCAGGGGGGGAAATCTATACACAACAGTCAGCTATCAAAAATAAAAGTAGAAGGGGCCGGAGGGTTAGCTCAGTGGTTCTGGCGCCTGCCTCACAAGCGCAAGGTCCTGAGTTCGATCCCCGGTAACCACATACAGTGCTGGGCGTGGAGACTCACGCCCACCAACAATCAACACCGCATACCACAATGCCGGACGTGGTGACTCACGCCTGTAATCCCAGCACTTGGGAGGCAGAGACAAGAGGATTGCTGAGTTCGCGGCGGCTTGCCTGGGCTCCATAGTGAGCTGAGGGCCAGCCTGAACTACAAAGCGAGACCCTGTCTCAAAAAGCAAAATAAATAAATAGATATAGATAGATAGATAGATAGATAGATAGATAGATAGATAGATAGATAGATAGATAGATAGATAGATAGATAGATAAAAGTAGAAAATAACAAGTATTGAGAAGGATACAGAGAACACCGGATTATTTTTAATCAAAAATCCAGATTAGGTAAATACATAGAGACAAAGTACACTGGAGGAGGCCAGAGGCTACAGAGAAAAGAGAATGGAAAGTATATACTTAGTTGATATGTTTTTTTTTTTAAATCATGGATCACTGACTTCACAATACAGATGTGCTAACTTCTGGAATCCTTCTGCTCAGTGATCTCTGCAGCTACCACACCCACAAAAGACCCCCTTAGCATAGAAGGTACCAGCGTCCAGTGACAGTACAAAGAGACTCAGAAATAGAAATCTACACAGAAGTTCACATGGTTTGAGGCAATTTCAGATCTGACCAAATAAGCGTAAGTGTGATGGAAGGAGGCGGTGCGGGCAGCCCCGGGATTTTGAGGGTCTGGCAGCTCGGGCTGCCGGGAGACCCGAGAAGCAAGAAAGGAGGCCAACATTTCAGTGTGCTCTGGTCTCCGCTGTCATCCTCCACCCCGGGCCTGAATAATATGCACAAGTGGTTTCAAGCAAACTTCCATCTCGATGGAAGAGGCAATATTCATTCTGAACACTGTTTGGAAAGGTTGGAAAAGAAATAGAAGAGGGAAGGAAAGGTGAAGCAAAGTGGTGATGTCATTTGGACTGGAAGGTTTTGCATAATTGAATTTTCTTGCGTGTAGAGCATCGTGGTGAGTGACATTTCAAAAGAGCACAGCTAAAACAGAAACCTGCCAAATGAGGCTGTTCTAAGACCCCAGAATGCTGCGGATAAAATCTAAGAACAAAAACCTAAGTTAAGCAATCCCTTCAGCAACATGTCTGTGCTGTGATTAGAGTCTTACAAGCACGGAATTGGAATTCCAGGTTCCAACGCTCAAAATTATATTAGCAGGATACTGACATGATAAAACCCTACTATATATAAATCCCTTTCTAAAGGAAACTTTATGGTCTATAATAGCAATGTATCTTAATCTAGTTCCAATACATAGAAGTAAGAAAAAACTCTGACTTGGTTGAAAAGGATATAAAAACAGGCTTTGGTTTCTGACCTGCTCTGAGATGAGAGCTTTTGAAATCCTGGAGGCTTGTGGACACATCTACAAAGCACTCTAAAGCCAGCATCTGAATTTTCCAAGCGAGAAAACAAAGACAACAAGAGGTGGAACAACTTCTTCAAAGTTATTCCACTATCTCACACTGGAACTAGGCCCCTGTCTTAATCATTTCCTACTTGACATTCACTTCACATCGGTTCTTCACACTTCTGGTGTAAAAGAAAAAAAAGAGGTAAAATACATACTGGCTCACAGACTAATAGAAATCGACAAAATACACACTGTCTTTGGTGTCCAATGACCCGGCTGCGAGTTCCAAATTACCACGCCCACTGCATCAGAATCTCCAGCTAGATCTCTCAGCACGCTGCCAGTATGGGTGGAAGACAAGATGAGGGATTGCTGGGGAGGTGGCACCCAGGGCTCTGACCACATTCCAGGGTGAAAACGCAGTAACTGAGTCCTAGAGAGATAAGATAAGAGCTGGGAACCGACTGTGAAGTTCTGTTATGGAAACAGGGATAATGCAGACCTGTCAATATTATGTGATACCCACCAGCGAACCGTTAAGAGTTACAGAGTAAACAACTTGCTAAGAGGAAGTTGTACTTTGTAAACACAACTGTAGGAATAAGAAATAAGGAAAATTTATACTTTCCAACTTACATAATTTCAACGAATAAAGGCTTCCATCCACTGAGAAGATCCACTGTGACTGTATGTGGGTGGAAAAGCCTACAGGGCATATGCGTGATGCGCCAGGCAGCAGGTGGAGTCTCTGCTGAAAGAAGACAATAGGTGCCTTTTGCCGTTTGAGTTTGAGCTCAGCACTGAAGCTTTCTCAGTGACCTTTGACCTTTATTTAACTCTCTCCAATTACTCCGCTTCTTTTTCCTGCTGCTTTTGAAAAGTACGTTTCCCTGCCATAAAGGTTTATAAGCTGGAGTGTTTATGGGCTCCAAATGCCGTGTGTATAAAAGTGACTTCGGAGAAAATGTTACAATTTTAATTTGTTCCTCATGCACAAATTAATTTTCTACACATGATTGAGGTCGGTTAAGCAGTAAATCCTATGCAAACAGGTGTGATTATAATTGTCAAAAGTGATGTCACCGACAAACAATTCCAAGAACACGTTCCATTCATCGTGCTTACTGGCATAAATGTTTCTCTACACTGATGTTAGCTTTGTTTGTGTGAACAGACCAACAGCGACAGCTGGAAAAGCCAGAGCCAAGATATCCATTTGGCCTGGAAGTCCGCCCATGGAACCCTTTGCCACCTGCCTCCCTCGGCTGCTGCCTGCTCCCTGCAGAATGGCCCCTGGCCTCCCAGACATACACCAAAAGCAGGATGCTTATTCTACAGTGTCTGATGACGATCATTTACCTCCCTCCGAAGAACTTGGGAACTGTCAACCCAAGCAGCTCATTTCTTTCCTCCTGTGAGCAGAAATACATCCCTAAAAACCACTGTGTCCGATGTCAGACCTGCTCTGTCTCTAGATAATCTTCCCATCAGTTCCAAGGTGACTGGGTGGACAGAGCTATGATTCTTAATGTAAAACACGGGCAATTTTTAAGGTTTTACTGGGGTGTAATTGACCCTATAATACACTGTACATACTTAATGATTACAACTTGATGAGTGTGGAAATACGGGTAGACTTGTGAAACTGTGACAGTATTAGGGTAACAGACATAGCTATCACCTCCCAAAGTTATCCTTGTATCTCGTGTGTCTTGTGTGCATATGTGTGTGGGGGGATGCATGTGTGTAAGTTTTAATATGACATGACATTTATATTTTTATCTAATATTTGAGAGCATCCTGCAGTGTCATGGTCTACTGGTACTGTGCCATACAGTAGGTCTTGAGAACTAATTTATTTTCTATAAGTGAAACTTTAAACTAATCGAACAACTCCCCATTTCTCTCTGTACCTATTCCTTGGTAACCAATGTTCTTTCTGTCCTCTCCTTGCAAGTTTAATTTAGATTTCTCATAAAGGGAAATTATGTATTTGTCCTTCTGTGCCTGACTTATTTCCCTTAGCATAATGTTCTCCAGGTTCACCCATACTGTTGCAATGACAAGATTTTTCTTTTGGGGGCCAGATAATATTCTACCAATTTTTCTTTACCTGTTGATGGACACATGAGTTATTTTACAGCACAAAGCTGACTGACTCCTTGGGGCCCATCACTGAGAATGTTCTCTCCTGGTATCATCCTAATGTGTTTCCACAGATTCTGTTGCCAAAGACTGTTCATGGATGTTATCGACCAGGTGGTTCCCATAATCAAATCATCCCTAGAGGCACTGGTAAAACATATCAAGCAGGAGTCTTTCAAGCAGGACTTTTCAGAGCTTGAAAAATGCCCCTGCTACTGTGACTCATGGAGGGGCTATAGCTTGTAGCGTATCCCCAACCAATGTAACTTCTGAACACTTCTGTGCTCAGAGTTTCTTATGGTACAAATAATGATGGGAAAACACTTCACAAGGGAAATGGTGATCCAAGGTGCTCCATGAGCCAGCATTCCACCCACCCCAGCTGAATATGAAGTCAACACACTGGTGGTATCGCTCCAGTCCTGAAGGTGTCAACTCACGCCTATAATCCAGCACTGGGGAGGCAGAGGCAGGAGGATTCCTGAGTTCAAGGCTTGCCTGGGCTACATAGTGAGCTCAGAGCCAGCCTGAACTACAAAGCGAGACCCTGTCTCAAAAAATAAAAGAAAAAGAAAGTGCCTGCCAGACAGGGTGTTAGAATGACATACTAATGGTACAGAGGGCCAGCTCACAGAGAGTAATCTACGTAATGGGTGCCACTCTTCAGGCAGTAGCATATGAATTGAATCAAAGACTTGAATCAAGGTATTTTTTCAACTGGAAGAATAAACGTGTGTGAGAACCAAGATGGGGAGGTAGTAGGACTTCCCATTCCACTTCTCTCTATCATCTGCTAAGTACCTTTATGTTTTCTGGTCCCAAACTCTGGGTTCCATATGGCTAGGGGGTTCTACAAGTAAGGTTCTCTGTGACCTCTAGGAAACACTAGAATACTATTGTATTATTAGCTACAGTTTGTACTCAATTTGGACTTATATCTGTATTGAGAGACCACTAGATGAGGAGAGTGGTAATGGTCTTAGGAGAATTAATTGCCTCTGATCACTAGAACACAGTAAGATTGTCACACAAGAGAGAAGGGAGGGAGCTATAGGGAAGCCAGATAATTCACCTGCTATTCTCTGACCCACTCTGACAGGATAAATGGATAAGGAAAGCAACCATAGCATGAAAAGATATAACAACCAGATATTAGATCTCCTGTGTACAATGGGTGAATCATGTCAATATGTGGAAAAAATGAAGGGGACCCAGGGGAAAGTAAAGATGGGAAAGAAAAAATATGACAGCAAAAACAAATGGAAACAGCATATCATATACTGGTACAAATTCCCAATTTCGAGTGTGAGCATGATGTGTATATAAAATGTACCAATAAACAATTCAATTTAAAAAGAGACAAATGGAAACAGCATATATATAGGGGTTAGAAGATATAGGGAGGCTGAGGACATGGGAAAAATGAAAATCAAGATATATCATGTATAGATACAGATTCTCAATGATGAATGTGCATCTGATATGTACCAATAAAGTCAACAGAGGGAAGAACGTGTAAACCATGGAGTCAGAGGGATAACCCAGGCAGGGACGACTGAGGCTGAACAGTGAAAGAGACATGAATACCAGCTGTAGCTCTGAGACTGATCCCATCCACACAGATTACAGTTCACTTTACTGACTTTCCCATTCTAATTTCCCATCGGAAAAGGAGGTCCTCCTGGAGCCAGGTAAGTTACTCCCTGGGTGCACGGAAAGTGGATCTGAACCGTACCGCGTAGTCAGAGTGGACTTGCTGGCCAGGGGTGCCGTTCGCAGTCTCCAGGTCAAGCGCAGGGTCCTATGGTTATGGCCTCTGCATTGCACCCCACAGCTGGGGGTGAGCTCAAGAAGGGAGGTTAAGTCTGGTCCCTTTGACTTAATATGAGACATGTGATGGGCGGTATTCACATACTATCTCACCCCCGGGTAACTGCCCTTAGCGTCAGTTTCTTCCTCTGTCTAGTCATGTTCGCTGTCCATTCCCTTCCTTAGGGTGGAACTCTAATAAACATTTGCTCACCAAACTCAATTTCGCTGTTTGCTTCCCATTATAGGTAGGAACAGGCCATTTTTCTTCTTTTTACTAGCAATGGTTAACATTTACTGAGCACTAATATGAGCCAGGAATTTTGTTCAGTAGTTTTATTAATTGCATGTCTTGTTTCAGTCAAGTAAAAATAATATATCTATGGGATAGATATTATTATACCTACTTTATAGATAAAAGAATTTGAAACAGAGAACTTATGCGTGTATTTCTACAAAACCATAAACCATAGGGCTGGGGATTTATCACATCTACAATGGAAGGAAGGAAGGAAGGAAGGAGAGAGAGAAATTCTCTCTTTCACAAAAGAAAGAGAAAGAGAAAGGAAGGAAGGAAAGAAAGAAAAGAAAACTAGAAACCATGCAGCTCATCACTGCATACATTAAAAATTAAAATAACAATATCATCTGTAAGAAGATCTTGTGACAACAGTCTTAAAAAGTGATCAGTTGCCATTAAAAGTGTGTCAGGATCTCTGCAGGAAGACAATGACACATTCAAACTGTTTAAGGAAATGTTGAGAGACTGTTCGAGGAAATGCGGACTGGGTACAGGGATGTCAAGAGAAATGGTGTGGTGCTTTGGACAAGACAATGTGACCGTAGTATCACAGATGCTGGGGTGTCCTCCTTCTCCTCCTGGTCCGAAGAAAGCAGAGGAAAAAGTAGTTGTAGGAACCCAGAGTCGGAAAGAGCTGTGCAGGACCTGGCAGGATGTGCATCCTTAGGTTGATGATAAATAGAAAGAAAAGACACCCTCTGACGACTGTCTTCTCCCTCTGCTCTCCTGCCAGCGCTCCCTGTATGTTTCCCTTAGAACAACTAGGACATCCGGCCCCATGTCCAGGAAGCAGCTTTTTTTTGTCATTGTTCCAAAGAGTCTTGTTAAGTAAAGGGGTAATCCTAAGTGTACAGAATGTCCAGACTCATGTTATCTGAAGGACACTGAAAACTGGGCAACCAGCATTATCAGTAGGAGGTGGCTTCCAGCCTGCACACTACATCAGCTCTTATTTGGAATGAGGGTCAAGAGATAGAACGAAGAGAGCTAATAATGTCATTGCTGGGTACTTTAATCTGTAAAACTCCTTCTCCACAGTAACCTAAAGAGCTGGAGATTCACTTAACCTGTTGGTGCTAAATCTGCTGGGTAACTCTATTGACTTGTATGTGTCTTTTATGGATTTTGTCTTTTATGGATTGTGCTACTGACTCGCACACTCCTGTGGGATTCTGGCTGGGTAAACTGCTGACTTTTCACATGGCACTTGGCCAGGAAGTATAGTTAGACCTGTCCACACTTCTTGTGGACCCACCTTCACTAGCAAGTTCAGGTAACCCTGTGCTTTCCTTTTGGTACATGTTAGCCATCCTAATCCTTATCTTTCATAAAAGGCTGTCTCCAGATCTTTTCTCGGGTCTCTTGGAAACTATCTACTTCCCAGCACACCAGGATTTGGGATGTTACATCTCCACTGCTGAACCTCAGCCGAAGCCAGAAGCTGATGTGGGTCAGCTTTTTCTAGCCAGAACATATAGTGGGTTAGAAAACCAAGGAGAAGCATCCAGAGCAAATGATAGCAGATGAAAAAACTGAGGATACAGTAGATTTTTGTAGGCAAGGCCTGTGCATTTGGTGGAAGAACCAGGACTGGTACCATCCCTGTGTTTCACAATACCACCTACCCATGGAATACTAGAAGAGTAATTTAATTGTCACATTAGCACTTATTTAACTGCAGAAGCTAAAGTCCTATGCAGTATAGATGAGCTTTTGAGTAATTTCCTCATGTGCTTCTTATTTCACTTGTCCCCAGTAGATAAACTGACCTTGGTTCCAGCTGATTTTCAATGTGGCAGAGAATTCATATACTTTAATGCTTCATTTTCTAGAAACTTCTAACACATCAGGAAAATATGAAGAAAATGCTATGAAAATGTAAGATTTTCTGCCATGTATAGAAACGGAGGAAATGCTGATAAAATGGAAAGTTCTGTCTGGTGTCTTATAAGAATAATTCAATAAAATTAGACAGAGAAACATAGAATTAGTTTAATTGGAAGGAAAAGAGAATTAAAAAGTGGCACAATCAATGTTTATTGAATATCTCCAATGAGCTAGACCTTGTGCTAGACAGATGATAGACAGAGAAGATGGTCTCCTCATGAGACTATGTACTAAGTGTACATAATAGGCATGTGAATTTGGATGTCCAGTATAGACTTCCCCTCATTCTAAAAACAGCAAGTATAATATTGTTCAGGAAATTTTTCTTTTTAAATTCTTAACCATAAAGTTGAAATATAATCACACTCCCATTTCAAGGATTAGTACCTGATTAACTTGTGCTAATCAATGTATCCTGCTTTCCCTTATCAATTTTCATAGTAATCATAATAAAATATCATATACTGGAAGGCTTAAACAACAGAAATTTGTCTTCTCACAGTTCTAGAAGCCAAAAAAATCCAAAATAGTGTCACCAAGCTCAGTTGAGAAACCACGGAAAGTAGCGTTTAGGGAATTAGAGCTGGGATACAAGTAAAGTCTGACCAGTTCAAAAGAACAACACTGGTGGTGGCCATGGACACAAAGTGCTCAGAACTGCGGCAGAGTCTATACTCTACAGTACACCACGGACTTGGGCTGAGACCACGTGCTCTGGGTGCTGTTTAGTGACAGAGTTTGGTGGGCAAGTTGGTTACAGATCAGGATTTGGGGATGGTGGGACTCGCAGTCCAACAGGTAGATACATCTTTGGCTGTGAAAACTTACAAAGAATTTCACTCTAAGAGGCGTTTTCCTTCCTTCCTTAGAAGTCAGACTTACAGTGAAGTTGGTATTCTCAGGCTCTTCCCTCTTCATCTCAGTTTTCCTCCAGGGTAAATATCTTCATTGTCTAATTCCATCCTACTGTGTCTCTTTTGAGTGCTTGGATTAATATAGTTGTGTTCTAGGCTGTTTGGGGGAATTTCAGAACTTTTGGTTTTCATAACTGTTGTGTAGTAGGGAACACTACTGTGGTAGTATTTAATGGATGTAGTCAAATATGGAAATTCTTATAGAATGTATGAAATAATCCTTCTCAAGATTTCTTTCATGTTCCACATTTATAAATATCGTGGTAAATAGCTATAAGGATGAAACAGCTGCTAAGAATCAAATAAGCCCAGAACCCAACTCCATTTTAAATACAGGCACTTTTTAGCAGGAATACCCAGTAAGATTTCTAGGAATGAAGTTACTCAGCACGAACGAGTATTATGTTTAGGTTACTGAGTATTTAGCAAGAGTGGCTCCCCATTTCCTATGCCACTAACAATCCCACCTGTGGGACTTGAGCAGCCCCCAACTAAACCCCTGTATCAGTCTATATTTGTAGGTTGGGGTCAGTTATTTATATAAGTAAAGTTACTCCTTCTAATTTCCTTGCACCCAAAAACGTACATGTCCAAACACATAATATTTCATTAATTACTTCCTTTCCTCATATTTTCTTTTATTGTGCATTTATCATATTGCATTGACATCTGCGAATATAGCCACAAGTGTGGCTTTTCACATGCATGATTTTACTTCTCAGTAGAACAAGGGAAAAGTATGATTCCTCACCATGGACAAAAAAAATGAATGATTTGTTTGGTCTAACATGGTTTAGAACCTCTGACTGAGAACGATGACTTTTGGAGAGAGGACAGGAAGATATTTTGGCAAGGATTTTTTTTTTAATGCTCATAATACTTAATCTTTTCAGCAATAGTGTTCTTACAGTTACACCTTAGGGAACATAATCTTTCTTACAGAGCTCCTGGTGAACTTCCTATTACAGAACTAAGCCTTGGAAACTAATAACTGATGGGCCCTGGGCCACCTGGGCCACTGCTTTTTCTGGCTAAATGGCCCAAACCATCAAGTCCTTTCCAGGGCTCTACGCAGCTGTGTTCACGTATGGAAGTTGCCATATGATTCCAGGGGCACAAGATGCAAAGTAAAGACACAGGGTCTGGAGCCAATCAGCTTTCCAGAGCCCAATAACGGGTCTCACTTGCTTTGAACCGTGGGCCACCATTTCCAGATGTTACCTCCATCTCATTTACACCTAATTCTTCTGGGTTGCTAGTTTCTGAAGACCATGCCATGCTAGAAAAATTAAGTTACACTTTGGGTTGAGAGCTGTTATGGGATCAGAATAATTTCTTACAAGATAAGCGAAATGTTTTATGTGTAATTCAATCCCTTTGGCTCCAATAAACGTTTATAAAGTACCCAAAGGAGACTGTGCAGTTCTAGGCATTTTATAATAAGGAAATAAAATGTAAGGAAGATTTGGTTTCTGCACTTTTGTCTTGCATCTTGTTAAAGTAAAACCAAATGGGAATCAAGAACACTAAATCTTTATCCAGAGAGGACTTCACATTATTAGAGGCAAAATTACTATCTCCTTATCCCCCTAGAATTTTATTAATTATATTGTTTGTTCATTGACACAGCCTGTGGGGTAGAGGCTTTAAAGTGACTTTCAGAGGCTCTGATCACACCTTAGAGGGAAGAAGGCAGCATGGGCCGCCATGCTTAGCCCAGGCTTTCCCCTGTCCTACAAGCCTGTTCTTGTCTCCCTTGCAACATTTGTTACAAAGAAAAAGGTTACTGAATTTTAAGTTACTTCCTCCTTCCAAAACAGAAGATCTTATAAATAGGTTATTTATGCTTGTGGCTACTTGTGTTTTTATTAGTAACACAACTGGAATTTTTATGAAATTATGCTAAATGCTGTGGTATTTGACTTCATATGCAACTGGCATTATCATATTCATAAATATTATAATTGTTCCTTGCTTTTGGGAACATGCCTTCTAATTAGGTGTTTGCTTGTCCCTTTTCCTGGAGTTCAGTAGCTACAGCCTTTTTACACATTCATCTTCTGATCACAAGTGGCTTCTGATTAGAATGCATAGGTCTTCTGTATAAAGTTACATATCTTTTCCTTCTCATCTCTTGGCCACTGTGGAAAGTGTATAAGGCAATATATTAATCTAACTGTGTCATGGGCTAATCATTTAAAAGAAAATGGAACAGTGTCTGATATGTTCTTTGTTCCTATCTCCTCTTGATCCCTCCTCTATTTTACAAGTAGACGGCCAAACAGCGGCATATTCTCAGTTCTTGTCCCCAGAGTAAAAGTTTGAAGTGGGATGCGTTACTCTCAGTCTCCGTTCATCACCTCCCTCTTTAAGATCTTTCTCTAGAAGCAAAGTAGAGATGTAGGACTTTTATCGTTGCATTAATTGGTTTTCCCATCCCTGAGACAAAATACCCAACACCCATAAGGTAGAGGAAAGGAGGTTTAGTTAACTCATGGCTTAAGGACTGCGTGAAGCTACCTGGTCAGCAGACTCCAGAGCAGAAAGGCTTGATGGAGTAAAGCTGCTTAGTTGAGGGCCAGAGAAGCAGAGCAGGAGACACAGAGAGCAACGGATGTGAAACAATTTCCAGTACCTGAGGCTACACCTTTATGAACCACCGTTCAAGATCATACAGCATGATTAATGATCACAGCCCCCATTAAATATTTCTGAGCTGAAGCCTTCACTATTACCCTCTACTTAGAGAATAGGGAAAAGAGCTTCTCTTGCTAGTAACTGGCCCCCATGGTTCTTCTCTTTGTCTTAGAAAATGTGAATCCAACAGGAAGGAATAAGAAAACTCTTTGAATATTTACTAGATGGTGAGACTTGTTAATAAGAAATTTCTATGGAAAAGAAAATGAGACAGCAGCTGGTAGAATTAACTTAACTAAGGTGACAACTCAGATCTCACTCTGTCTCCCTGACTTGTTCTTCCGCTCCCTCGAGACAATTCACAAAGCAGCTTCAGATATAGAAAATGATGCTGTTTACAGTAACAACTAGCATGTTGAGTACGGACCACGGTCAGATGCCAGATTCTGAATGGTTTCTTGGCACAAATTAATTCAATTCTAACAACAACCCTCCCTCACCTGTTTCTTCATCTGTATGAGGTGGATGAAGACAACAGTTTGCACTGCACTGGGCTAGTCCTCGACCCTCACCCGCTCCAGGTGAAGGAGAACAGAGGTCATGTCCCTAAGATCATATAGCTCATAAATAAAGAAATCATCATTACAATGCATACAATCCAAGTGGTCAAAAGAGGCTCTTCTTAACATCAAAGAAACAGATTAAAACAGTGAATAAATAAGGGGAGATATCTGAAAGTACCCATAAAGCTCAGTAATGACCAGTGTTGGCTGTGTATATTACACTGTCCTAGTGAGAGAAACTTAACCAGATTACCAGCCCTCCAGAGATGGGCTCTCCCTGTATCTGAGGCTTCTGTTCGTCCTTCCACCTGAAAGTAAGTAACAGACCTGTTCTGTGTAACTCGCATGTGCAGGAGAGTTCTGTCTCACTGGGTTCAGGTATGTATTAAAAGTGCTAAGAGTGATAGGCTGAAGTGGTCACCAGTGCACGATGAACTAAGCTCCCAACCATCACCACTCAAAGCCTTGGAACAATAGAGGCTTTCAGTCACACTGCACCTCCATTCCAGACTAGTTATGGGCTCTGTTCCAGCATTCTTCATTGCAGGACACAAGAGGACAACGACTCCTTCTCAATGTATTCCATAATCACTGCAGTAGGGGTCAGGCCACATTGAAGTGTTCTATGCAACCAATTAAATATTTCTACCCAGAAGTAGCATATACATCAGTGCATCACGAATTTTATTGCTCAGAACAGATCCATACCTCCTTTTAAGTTCAACAGAGTGCAAAAATATTAGCATACTACATTTGAGATACAAAGAACTGAAGTGACAGTAGATGCTCCCAGTGATCACCACAAAGCACTTATACTCCTCACTGCTGCTGAGCAGTGAGGTTCCCCAATTCTGGCTTTCCTGCTTATCCAGTCAAGTCACCACCGTCCTAATGAACCACTACTAGGGAAACAGGGACAGGCACCTTACGTACGGGCTACAGTGGGCATAGCTGAAAAAGAGTATGTGGGGCCATTTAAGCCAACGGCGTCCTGGGAGGATTGTGTGTATCGTCAACTTGGCCTTGTCTTTTGTCTTCTCCAGTACATTAAGATGACACTGAACTGGAAAAGTTTTTTGACTAATTATTCCATTCTGGGCATCAAAACCTTGTCTCAATTTGAAAATTATGATAATAATGATCATAATCTTTTTTTTTTTTTTTTTTGCTTTTTGAGACAGGGTCTTGTGTTGTAGTTCAGGCTGGCCCTGAGCTCACTATGGTGCCCAGGCAAGCCGCCATGAACTCAGCAATCCCCCTGTCTCTGCCTCCCGAGAGCTGGGATTACAGGCTGAGCCACCACGTCCGGCATTGTAGTATGCGGTGTTGATTGTTGGTGGGCGTGTCTCCACACCCAGCATTATATGTGGTTACCGGGAATCGAACTCAGGTCCTTGCACTTGTGAGGCAGCCGCCGGAACCACTGAGATAACCCTCCGGCCCTCATAATCATATTTTGACAATGGCACTAATACCTACAACTTGGTGACCTCCTACTGAGTTCCAGGTAAATCATCTAAAACTCAGGTCAAGTGAATAATTCAATGTAGCTTTGCTGAAATGTAGACCACAGTTTGCAGAATCAGTTCTATATACAGAAAGATGAGAATTGAGCAGCTCAGGTGCACATGTGCTGTAATCTTTTTAATTTTTATCTTTATTGGTACATTGAATATACACATCATGATCACACTCATTATTGGAAGTTTGTACCAGTATATGACACAATTTAATTCTCATTTTTTTCCTTTTCCCCTACCCACAATCCCCACCCTCTAAATACATAACGTTTGTTTCCTTTTTTTATTACCTTCATATTTTTTCTTTACCCCTCATTATGCACCCCTCCACATTTCCCTTTGAATATTTTATATTTCACAATATCCATCATACATTCTAGAACTCATTAATATCTTCAGTTTTTCATATCAGAGAACGGATATAATATTTACACATCTGTGACCTACTTATTTCACTTATGGGTATGTCCTGAAGGTATGTCCATTTTATATGGTGTAATCTTAAAGGTCTAGTTTAGGAAAACTAAAAGAAACACTAATTTTACATTATGGAATAAACTGCATGATGTTTACTTTAGCGTTAGACGGAACACAGGCTATCTTTTTATCCTCACGCCCATAATCACTCTGTAATATTGGTTAAACTTCTTCAAGCACAGTTCCACGGCCTATGACTGCTTGATATCCTTCCTGACTTTTGAACCATCCCAAGAATTCCTTTTTCTTCTTTCTTTAGAGTGTACAGTGGACACTGTTACAACTCCCCAGCATCTTGTCCACCTTCCTTAGAGTCTACCCCTCCTGTCTGCGAACCTGAAGGGACAGATAGAAGTCTGGCTCATGATGAACTTGAGTCAGCCAAAAAACCATCTTTTCTCATATGGATTCGAAGATAGGTACCTCACTGTAACCTAGCCATCTCAGTCAGGATTTGTGTGGATGTGGGGAGGAATACAATCCTTGTGAAGGCCAGAACTTTTATAGCCTTCAATAAAAATAAGTCTTTCTGAATAAGTAGGATGAGGAAAACCTCAGCTCTTTAGCTACTAAGGAAAAGGTGGACCTGAGATAATTCAACAGTGTGAAAGAATCACAAAAATGTAGCAGACAGATCAATTCAGTGGCAACTCCTGTGATCCCAGTACTCTTGAAGACTGAGGTAAGAAGATTACAAGTTTGAGCCCAGCTTCAGCAATTTAATAACTTAAAAGAAGTTAAAAGGTATAGGACTGTAGCTTAGTGCAAAGGCCCTGTGTTCAATCCCCAGTAATACCACACACACACACACACACACACACACACACACACACACACATACACATTTGAATGTCATGAACTAATATTATGAGCTATTAGCTCATGACTCTCATAAATTCTTTCATGACCTTTAGCTCAGTTTCACTTCTCTTTCAGCAATGAAACACAATCTAATAAACACAATCTCATTTTCTTAATCCTCAAGAGTCATCCCTGCTGCACTCTAAAACATGCATGTTGGCCCTTGCACAGACTAACTGATTAAGGCGAGCATGCTTTACATTTTAATTATGCTAATGAGGACTTGGAGAGTCAAGAACAGGCAGAAGCACTCCTCAGCATTCCTCTTCTGCCATCCTGCTGATGTTTCCTTAGGCTCCCTTCCCTTACTTGTGTTTTCAGCTTTATCCCAACCAAAGCCAAAGCCTTTGAGAATTCTATTTCTCTGGTCTGTTTTCCCTGGTCATTCTTCTCCTACCCTTTGGCTCCCAAGGCTTTAGTTTCCTCATCCATCAAGTAATAGGCCTGGGTCAGATGGTAACTAACATCACTTTCACTCCACTCTCTTCCAATCTGACCTTGCAGTTTGACCTTGGAAACTCTTCACACGTTAAAATTCTGGCTTCATCCCTGACTTCCTGGTTCTGGTAGAATCTTGTCAAAATATTGCCTTCAGAGCCCATTACTGTCTCTCAATTGAAAGATCTACAAAGATAGTAAAGAAAAAAATTCATCTTATTTCCCCAGCCGACAAGAGAGTAAGTCGGTCTTCCTTTCCTGAAAACTAGAGTTCAATGAGTGGTTTTAAAATGGCCTTACGAAAGGTCCATGAGACGTCATTGAGTTAACACAAACTTCAGTTAAATCTCATCTTATTCCTGAGAAAACTTCAGATTCAGTACTGTGAGACTAGAGGTGAGGAAGAGGCCGGGGAAACACACCCTAATTCCTGCCCCACCCAGGTTTGCCACAGTCCGATGCTATCAGACACAGAGGAGAAAGAGTGACAGCTGTCCATCCGGAAGCAACATCATTAACAACGAAGGTGAGTCCGGGCGTGTACACACTGACCACAGAGCGGCCGTCCCCCAGGGGTTTGAAGCTGTGGCTCCATGGCTGTTCATCCAACCGTGGCCACAAATCCGAAAATGTAGGAAGAACCGGCTCCTTTTTTGTATGTGACATTGACCAGCGCCCCCCTAATTGATGTCTACTTGACACAACAGCTTTGTGGAAACACATACAACGTTGCATGCTTATTTCTTGGATTTAAACGTACTGCTCTGGAAGTCTTATCCACAGATTCAGTTTAAAAGTTTCTCACGTCCAGATAAGAATTATGGCACAGGGGTGACGGGGTAACTGCTGCCAAGACACTTAGGTTATGGGCACGCGAAGCCACAGGCTAAGACCCCAGAGCCAACTGGCCACGGCTTAGGTTGCAGCTCCAGAAGGAGCGTGGGATCGACGCCGGGAGCCATAGCTCATGCCGTGGCAAGGCCCCTCCCCGCCACTCTGGACCTCACGTTCCTGACCTGCCCTTAGCAGCACGTAATGTGCACACAGCCCCAGAAGCGCGTGTGAGCGGTGCTGAGGACATTCCCACCTGCTGTGCTTTCTGCAGGACTGCGTCCCATCTTTTCCTCAGTGGCCACATTATGGAAATGGATTCTTTAAGTAGCAGCTGACACATATACCTTCTCCCACTCTCTAGGTCCCCTGCAGGTTTCCACCTTAACATTTTGGGAACTGGTTTCAATCGCTTTACGTGTGCATTTGGAAAAGAATTCATTTTAATTCTCGCCAACTGTGACACTTTCTCTCCAAACACATATCACTGCTTCCTTCTCTCATTGGCCAGTCCTTGCCTCCTCAGAGTTACAAAGTACAGCACCTGCTAAAGCATATGGGTTGCCTGATCTTGTTGAGCAAATCCACTGCTAGAAACTTCTCTTTCGAAGAGTTTCTTCTTCACAAGCCCTGGAGCAATCCTTCATGCCACCTCTTGCTCCTGGTTTCCACCACCAGGACGTCACACCCAGGATCCTAAGCACAGCACACGTGGGTAGCTATGACTGGCCTTCTCCTCCTCCCTAGATTCCCTGGCATCAGTTACACTGCTAACTGCATGCCGCCACCTGCTCAGTCTTCCCATCAAGCTATGTTCTGCTCCTCCAAGAAAAATCAACCCATGCAGCGGTGCCTTCACACATATATGATTCTAGACTAACCCACCCACCCCAGTCCACCTACCAAAATCTATACCCTCCAAGACTTAGTTCCAAGTACTGGAATTAGTACTAACCTGCCCAAGAGGGGCAGATCCAAGTGTTACAGAACTCAAACAATAAATAATTAGAGAGAGAAAAGCTCTTCAAAAACCAAATAATACTAAGGGCTGGGGATTTAGCTCAAGTGGTACCGCACCTACCTTAGAAGCACAATGGCCCAAGTTCGATCCCTGGTACCACCAAAAAAACCTCAAATAATACTAAATAGATATGCACTAATTGCTATCAAACTACTTTATTTTTGCAAAATTTACACAAACAACAAGGGTGCCCAGAACATAAGCGGGGCGTGCGAAAGTGAGAGGCCTTGTCCCTTAAGCATGATTAATGCCACAGCAGCTCACTTCTGGGAAATGTGGCTACTTCCTCATTTTGCTTTTAGTTCCTTTGGGAAGAGCTGTGATTGAAAATAAATAGCGTATGGGCCGGAGGGTTAGCTCAGTGGTTCCGGCGCCTGCCTTGCAAGCGCAAGGTCCTGAGTTCGATCCCCGGTAACCACATATAATGCTGGGTGTGGAGACACACCCACCAACAATCAACACCGCATACCACAGTGCCAGGCGTGGTGGCTCACGCCTGTCATCCCAGCACTCGGGGAGGCAGGGACAGGAGGATTGCTGAGTTTGCGGCGGCTTGCCTGGGCACCATAGTGAGCTCAGGGCCAGGCTGAACTACAAAGCGAGACCCTGTCTCAAAAGTGAAAATAAATAGCGTAAATTAACTATTGCTTAAAGTTTTCAGTGCTATAATGTAAGTAGGAACCATGTAGAGTTGGACCTTTAGCCTGTGCCCCACAAGCATTTCTTTTTAAATAAACTATTTTAAAGACCCATATGTTGAAATCATTAGATGCAGCTAGTCCAAGTAAATTACACTTCTAGGTTCTGTTGTAGGGACACAGACTTCCAGGATGCAAAGATGAGAAGAAAGGTCACTGGGATTCAGGGATCTACTGAATTTCTAGGTACTATCTAGTACGTAAACTTTGTAAGCTGCTTAAGCTGCTTTCCTACCACCAAACAGACCTGAAAACCCCAGAGTAACTTTCCACAGTGGCCTACTGGTAATTTTTTGATGAGTGAACTTAACTGTCTCAGCCCAGAAAATTTTCATCCTCTTACCCATGTCCTCTTTCCTCTGCCTATACATCATGATACAGTTAATACCAGTTCCCCAGTTTTGCCCATTACAGCTTTCTGCCCATCTGGCCAGACTATTTCCTGCTGTCTAGAAGTCAGGGTACATCTCAATCTCTTTCCAAAAACCTCAGTTCTGCCCATTGGAAATGCCTCTTGGTGACCTGCCATGCAAGGCTCTCCAGGAAGAACTATAATTTTGGAGTCATCTGATTTCATCTTACTGGAGAGGATCACCTGATATTCAAGCTCACATGCTTTGATCTGCTGCCTTTGGTCAAGAAAAAGCCCCAAAGCAACACAGTACAAACTAGCCCTCAGGTCATTAACCTATTACTCATTAAAAGTATGATTTGCATTCTCCTCTAAGGCAGTCAGGGGCTTAAATAATTTGGGGGGGAAAAAGTCACTCCTCACTTGACTACATAGCAGGCAACTAAAGGCAGGACAAACTGGACTGTCATTTTGTGCAACTCCCCTTGAGTCAAATCTACACAGGCCTACTAATCATTTATGGGGTGTCTTCCCAAAAGCTGGAAATACAAAGGTGACTAGCCCTAAAGTATCTCCTTCTCTCCCTCCTCCAAGACTGAGGACACCAAGACGAGATCCACAAGGACATCCAACTACCAATGGCCACCCAAGAAATCTTCAGTCATTTCCCTAAGCCAATGACTCTCTGGGATTCCAGCAAATCCTTCACAAAACAGCAGAAATTATCATGGCGTAGAGGCTGAATTGTACCCTTAAGCAATATGGACTTCTCCAGAGCTATTCCGCAGAATCAGAACTGAGTTCATGATCCACCAGACCCTAATCCACTCCAGCGAATCCACAAAATCTGACCCTTTTCCTTGGGCCAGTGTGATCTTTTGCATAAGGGCTGTGTCCTTTTTTATCTCACCAAGCTGAAAGTTTCTTCCCTGTTTTCTTACATTCTAACTCTCCCTACTGTCTTGCCTATGGCTCACAATTACACATCTGGAAAGCTTTTTTATGAGGATGAGTCAAGAAATAATCAAGAGTGAGGTGAATTCCCCCTTTCCTTTTGGGGAACTTCCTCAGACCCCATCTGGTGACACAGTCCTTACCAGCTGTACACAATTCTATTCAATTTAGTTCTAGTCATTTCTGACAAGCAGACTCTGGATATAGAGAAGTTAATACTAGATTCTCTACTATGTTAGAGTAACACTCTAAATGCTAAGTCAAATAAAACAGTGCAGATAAAGCTACTTATAAGCCAATGGTGCTATGAATTTGTAAAGTATCAGTTTTAAGAAGAAAAGGAAACATAACATAACATAATGAAAAAATGTTTTCAGTGCAAAAGAAAAATTGAGAGAACACCAAAATCTCAAAGAATAGGTTTTAAGCCAAGGAATCCTGATCCCCATTTTAGAGTATATTTATGTTTTATTAAAACAGAAAATCACTTTCAAGAGGATCTTAATGGAACACATTTAAAATTAAATCAAACAAAAAATCAGACAAAAAGCAAATATTCTAAGTTTCTAGCCCAAAAATTAATAAGAAAAAAACAGTGAGGTATTTTTCATAAGTAAATTTGAAATGTTGAATTACTAAGCTATTGGTGTTAAAACTCCAAAAACGCACGTGTCCATGCGTATTGCTTTTGTTTTCTGAGAAATGTAACCCAGAGAAAACCTCACACGTCAGTCACATACAGCGTGACAGCTTTTCATATGGCAAATCTCCACGTATCTCACACTGCGGTCATTCACCAGCACCCGAGAAGGTCACTGCCGCCGCCTGTCCAGTCCCTGCCCCTTTCCTCTCCCCCCAAAGGCAGCCACCCAGACACGGTCATAGTAGTCTTTGCTTCACACTGCACAACCTAAGTGGCCCTTCCTACTTCACTTCTTGTGGTCTTCTTTGGACAATAATTCATCGCTTCTTTTAATGATTCTATTTTTAAATTAGAGATATCTGAATATATATATATATATATATTTTTTTTTTTTTTTTTTGAGACAGGGTCTCGCTTTGTACTTCAGGCTGGCTCTGAGCTCACTGTGTAGCCCAGGCAAGCCTCGAAGTCAGCAATCCTCCTGCCTCTGCCTCTTGAGTGCTGGGATGACAGGCGTGAGCCACCACACCCAGCACTGTGGTATGTAGTATTGATGGCTGGTGGGCGTGAGTCTCCACGCCCAGCACTGTATGTGGTTACCGGAGATCGAACTCAGGACCATGCGCTTGCAAAGCAGGTGCCAGAACCCCTGAGCTAACCCTCCGGCCCACCTGAATATATTTTAAATGCTCAGATTTTAAACATCTACTCATTATGCATATTCATGTGAACTATTTCACTGCCTAAGTCCCTGTGATGCCTTCAGGAAAGAGTTAATAAGTGCTGTCATTTGCTCCCAAGTAAAAGGCCTTACACCTTTGAATTACATTTCACTTGTTCTTTTGTTTCTGTGGCTGATATAAATCCTGTAACTAATTTTTTTTTTTCAAACTGCTCACTGGCGGTACTTTTGCCTCCATCAAAAAGCTTCTCCTGTGAGAGGCTGGGGATGTAGCTCAGTGGTGCCACACCTGCCTGGCAAGTGCAAGGTTCTGAGTTCAAATCTTGATATTGGAGGGAGATTGGGCCTGTTTTCCATGTCTTTTTCCAGCTGGTAGAGAATTATAATAGTTTCTCTTTTTTTTACCTGCAAATGTAGGAGACCCCATGAAGTCTTAGATTCTGGAGGTAAGATGGTGGCCCAGAGTCTACAAATACCCCTCCTAATTCTGTTATCTGTGATCTCACTGAAGAGTCACTAGTAACTATTGTTCTAGAGAGTGACCAGCACTGCTCAAGAGCTGCAAGTCCCACTTTCCATCCAAATATCTCACATATACACACTACACACATGTAACATCTACATAACATACACATGCATGCAACGTACATACACACAACACATATAACACACAACATTCAACACTCATGCAACACATAGCACACACATACAACACACATAACTCACACCACACACCACAAACACATGTAGATATGTACACCAAAAGGAAAGGAGCTATACAGAAATCTAGGAATTAAAC
The DNA here is from genome assembly GCA_004025085.1 of Thryonomys swinderianus. Lineage (NCBI taxonomy): Eukaryota > Metazoa > Chordata > Mammalia > Rodentia > Thryonomyidae > Thryonomys > Thryonomys swinderianus. Next base: position 17,402 of record PVIC010012259.1, on the reverse strand, counting down.
AGTTAAATATCTCAATTCTAATTCAGTTTTTACACATGCTGAAATGCACCAAGACTGTAGTTCACTATGGAACCCAGGCAAGCCTCGAACTCAGCAATCCTGCTGCCTCTGCCTCCCAAGTGCTGGGATAACAGGCGTGAGCCACCATGCCCAGCACTGTGGTATGTGGTATTGATGGCTGGTGGGCGAGTCACCATGCCCAGCATTGTATGTGGTTACCGGGATCGAACTCAGGACCTTGTGCTTTTGAGGCAGGCACCAGAACCACTGAGCTAAATCTCCGGCCCTGCAGGAGAATTTTTTGAAACTAAACGGATAGCACTTAAACTCATTGCTATCATAAATTCACTATTTTGTGATTTTTGAGTCTCTAAAGATGTCTAAGGATTAAGAGAAATTTGAGGAATAAAAAGAGAGTGGAAAAAAGAAAATCAAGAAAGTCACCATACAGTCATTGCTTTGGAATCAGGTGTTACTAAATTCAGTTCCCAGGCCTTGTAAGTTGCAAACAAGACCAAAGTACAAGGCCATGTATTCTACATAATGACTAACCAATTAGAAATCCACATGTTTTAGTCACACTGCAACTGGTGAACAGGAAAACATTCCTCCTGCCCATGCAGCTTAAGGTCTGCAGTTGAAAAGCTTGGCTCAGAAATCTGGGAAGCACAAGACTCACCATGCTTAGTGCTCAGATTTTCTTTGAACGGTATGTTTGGCTTTAAATTTACCATGAATCAAAAGAATAATTATAAGTAAAAGGATCCTTTTGGCTATTGTAAGATAAGGAATTATAATTCATGTCAAAATGAGGACCATTGCAGGATCTGGAACAGATTAGTCTGGAAAAGATAAACTCAGAAAATATGTAAAGACAAACCTACAGAAGCAGGAACTCAGTTTTTCACCATGTCAGGAAGAAACAAGATAAACAGATGAAATCAATAAGAAAAGAGATTATAGTTCAGCCTCTCAAAGTCCATTTCTAACAACTTAAACAGGCCAGAAATTACACGATTGTCAATATGTATTGTGACGTTCCCCAAAACAAAGCGTTAAATGGAGTCTGGAGCCTTTTTGCCAGAAATATAACAGAGAATTCCTGCACTGAAGTGAAAAATTTCCATTGAGATCTAAGGTTCTATAAACTAAATGAATTAAAACTATTTCCACTTACAAAAAAGTTTTCTCTCAAATACTGTGGTTTTTAACCAAGAACAATCTGTACACTCCAAATCCTCTTCAACCCTTTTTGAGTAAGATCATGGAAAATGGTTTTCTGTGACATAATGGACTTGCAAAAGTTGGAAATTCACAGTCTATGGGTTGGATTTTGGGTTGTAGATGGATTTGGTGTAGTAAAAACAGCATTTTCAGTGTTGAATTTGTATTTCCCTTAGGTAGTGTTACTGGAAAAATGAGTTCTCTCCCTCTCTGACAAAGAGTGAAACCATGGATGGAGGAGGTAGAGGGCAAGCAAATTCACTTAAAAGACAAGGAAATAGAGCTTCTGGTATTTGGAAAGTGATTCTCAACAGGACACCCACAGAAGCTCTCTGTCTAGGAGTTTCTAAGGGAATTCTAGTGCTATGCAAGTGATATGGATCTCTATCCTGTAGCGAACTACATAATTTTCAGGGTCTAACCCACGTGTTATTCACGCGCCACCCATGCAGAGCCCTTGTGCTCTGGAGCAATGGCCTGTCCGACCGTATTGTGACTATGCTCTGGGGAGCAAGTCTGCAAGACTTTTGACAGATGTCTCTGTGAGATCTCTGGAGGGTGCTGACTCAGCAAACTCCACTTCCTGGTGCTGTTTTAAGACCACTAACTCCTGTCACATCCCCCCCACTTTGATTAGGTGCCACTAACTGCCAGTAGAGACAATAAGCACTCTAGCTTTGAGAAGGCTTATCTAATGTCTTGTGATGAACTCAGGTGGAATCTCCACAGTGGGTTTTATCTGCAAGGTCATCAGAAGTTTAACAGACTCTAATGAGAAGAAACAAAGTGAACAAGGAGATTAAGTGAACAGGGTCCCAAAACACACAGGAGTATCAAGAGTCTCAACACTGGCATGAAAAGTCCTATAAAGATCAAGGTCCATCCCCATAGGGATATAAGGACAGACCCAGGCAAGCTTTTTAGTTAAGGTTGTTACTGGGGTTTTTATACATACAGCTGAGATGTTTAAGTTTGGAAAGCCTAGTCTCTACCTTTTGAGAGTTGGCTATCTAGAAGCAGCAGGTCTCATAAAACATAACACAAGCCCCATCTATTTGTATAGCATCAGATGTGGTGCTCATCTGTTTTGTAAGATTACTTCGCCAATGTATTAAAGATTTTTGTGGGTCCTCTATACCTTTAATAGTGGCCTCCGAGGACTGTTGTAGTATCATTAACAAGTTCTGGATAGACGAATAAGCAGCCAAAAACATCCCCTAAAGAGTCTCTCTTCCCAGTTTCACCTGCTTAATAATAGCATTACTATTTTGTAAGGTTCCCAAAGGTCTCAAGGAGCTTTAACTGGGCCCCTTTAAGAGACCTCTTGAACCTCGATGGGGTGAGAACCTGTTCTGGGAAGAAATCCAGATGAGAGGTAGATCCAGACAATAGACTGTGGGTTGGTTAAAAAACCAGACTTCAGGGAGCACAGTGACAACAGTACATCACCCCTTCCATAAGAAAGACAGAGTGTGGCACAAGAACCTCCTGCAGGGGAAACAGAGGCCAGTTCCTATAAGGGAGATGGCAGCAGTTTGGCCCTGTAGCCAGGAAGATTTATAGGCACATAAACCTAGAGCAGTGGGGTCTCAAGGTGACCAGGGACTTATAGAATTAAGTCTGGTTCCAGAAAACCACGGTCTATACACACAGACCCTATAAAATGGTGTGATCATGGGAGGATTGTCATAGAGTGTCCTGAGTAATAGGAGTGAAAGAGAAAACCTAGTGAGGAAGTACTGTGTGATCCTGTCTCATTGAGTACAAGGGCCAAGTGCTGGGAGAGACGCTACGGGCACTAGGAAAATAGGCTTATGTTCCCCAAGAAAACAATGAGCTATTAAGTAATCTAGCAAATGTACTCAAGATGTCCACAGAAAAACTTCTCATGGATGTTCATGGAAACATTGTTTGCAATACCCCAAAACTGAGTACAACCCAAATATCCATTAACTGATGAACAGAAAAAGTGGCACACCCACACACAAAAATATTTGGCAATAAAAGAATGAAACACTGATACAAGTTACAACCTATGTGGACCTTGAGATGGAATCTCAGTGTTAACTTGCATTTCTCAAATGACCAGCGATGCTGGACATCTCTGCATATAGTTAAATGCTATTGATACTTTTTCATGTGAGAAGAAACCCAAAGGGTAAAAAAGGAGCAAAGTGGAGGACAGATACTGGGAAATAGGAAGGACTTGTTCAAATGAGAAGTGAAACAAGGGAGGAGGGAAGAATGAAAGAAAGATAAAGGGAATTTTAAAAAGAAAGAATGGAAGAAAAAAGTATAAAATCTTTCGTAAGTGGGAAGAGAAGAAAGACTGAAGGGAGGGGAGGGCAATGGAAAAAGAGAACTAAAATATATTATTTACAGATATAAATTCCCCCTGTTGAAAATAATCATTATGTCTGGCAAGTATGTACCATACTAATAAAAATTTAAAATATCAAAGTTTAAAAATTACAACACAATAACAGACCCCTATGGAACCTAAAGAGACTGAGTATCTGAATTACTTTTCTCATTGTCAAGACAAAATACTTAATTCCCAAAAGAAAAGGAGGAAACATTTATTTTGCCCCACAGTTTTCAGAGGATTTAGTTCACAGGCTCCAAGGCATAGTGACATGGCAAAGACGCTTCACAGAGGAGAAACCGTTCGTGGCAGGCAGAAGGCAGCAGAGCAATAACATAAAGAGGAAGCATAAAGAGACTACCAGCAAGTGACAAGCAAAGGCAACAGCCCTCTTTCCACTCTTCATATTCTATCCAGACTGCCTTCCCTTAGAGAAGATAGCACTCAAACTCAAAGTAGGTCTTCAATTATTCACACCCAGAATTATGTCAAACCACTCAGTGGAGTAATTTAGGCATCACATGTCCATCACCCCAGCAGCACACAATCTCAGCATCATACACTCCAGATTCACCCACTTGTCACCTCATGGGGGTTTGGAGCACATCTATATATAAGCCATAGCACTAAATAATTCTAGTGTATAAAAACTTAATTTTGAAACCATATAACTATATTTTAGAACATCTCAACTTAACGGTCAATCTTCAATTAAACTCCTATTCTAACTGTGTAAATTATAGTCTAAGGACAGAACGGAATGAAATTGAGAAAGCCTATGCCTTGAAATGCATAATTTTAACAAAAATTATGAATACAATTTATTAATCTGATCCTGCTTGAAATAAAATTTACTAAAGAAAGTTACACTCAGTGAAAGCAGTCTGGCACTTCTGAAGATATCTGGGCTGAAGTATTTATCCATTTCAGTATAAAAATGCTGTAACTGGAAATATTTTAATTTAGTAAAATTTCTTCTGAGCTGCCCTATGGGGAAAAACACTTCCATTAAAAATAAAATTCTATTTTTGCTGGGCGTGGTGGCTCACGCCTGTAATCCCAGCACTCGGGAGGCATAGACAGGAGAATTGCTGAGTTCCAGTCTTGCCTGGGCTACATAGTGAGCTGAGGGCCAGCCTGAACTACAAAGCGAGACCCTGTCTCAAAAAAAAAAAAATAAAATAAAATAAAATAAAATTCTATTTTTGAAAAAGTGCTTAAGCAATTTAAATATAGTTATATTAAAATATACATTCTTGGGCCAAGGATTTAGCTCAATGGCACCACTCCTGCTTCACAAATGCAAAGTCCTGAGTTCAAACTCTACCACCAAAAAAGGTAAAATATCCATTCTTTATGGAAAACATGATATTAGAAATACATTTTGTTTAAGAACTGATTAAAGTACCTGAATAGTACCAAGAATAATTTTTATGTATGTTAATTTTTGCTTTTCTATAATCCATATAAAATAGGAGAATGGAACTCGGAAACAAAATGACTCAGATAGAATTTATTTTCATCATTACTGGTTTGCATGACTTTAACCAAGTCATTTTCTTCCCTGGCTCTGTTTCCTAACCTGTCAAGTGAAAATGATACCTCAAGCTACCTCTTGGGGTTGACATAAGATCAACTGGGATAACAGATGAAGTACTTGGCATAAAGCCCATACGATAATTTTTCAAAGTACCCAACAGCCATTGTATTGTGAAGTATTCAATCCACTGAAAAATGATGTTATACAGAATTCTTATATGAACTTTCCAAGAAGGCAAACGAGTGACCTAGCCCCACATATCACAGTTCTGGGTTCACGGCAGACCACAAAGTTCCACCAAGCATTCATTTTACTTCACATTTACTGCAAATCTACTCTCTGCCAGGCACTAAGTCAAGTCCAGGAGAATGAGAAATGAATGAACTGGGCAGTAGCAGCAAGCACAAGATGGCATTGGGCAGAAACCTGCTGAAATTGTCCTTTGCTCATGCTTTTCAACGAGGGTCACCAGAACAGGGTCACCAGAACAGACCCCATAAGAACTGAAGCCAAATCACAAATCCTTACAGAGGGAAAGTACAAGACTGCTACTGAGAACAGTCCCTGGGAAGTGGTGGGGATGGGAAGCTAGGTTCTCTGATTAACAGCATTTGTTTTAATTGGCAACAGGAGCTGCAGTCAAATGTCAAAATCATGTCATTCTTTATGGCAGAGTAATACTCCATTTTGTAAAAAAACCACATCTTCTTTATCCACTCTCCAGTAGATCGATCCATTTAGGTGCAAATGGAGACACCTGGAGGATATACTAATAAGTGAAATCAATAGATCACAGATAGACAATTTACGGATCTTCTCTCTGGCATGAACACCTGTAGATGCAAATGAGTTCTAGAAAGTAGGACAGCTTTTATAGAGTGGAATATTTCTATAGGAAACTTGGTGTGGGAATGTGATGAGGAGAAGGAATAAATATGATACAGAAAGAAAATAAAAGAGCATGTATAAGGGGGGAGGAGGGGGGAGTGGGTAGGGATATGGGTAAA
>PVIC010012259.1:0-11166 GCA_004025085.1 Thryonomys swinderianus | reverse complement strand
CAAACAAATGTCAAAATCAACTCAAGGCAAAACTAGAGACGGATATGGGTAAAAATGAGAATTAACTTGTGGCATATACTGGTACAAGTTTCCCAGTGTTATATGTGATTTTGAGATGTATATAAATTGTACCAATAAAGAATTCAATTAAAAAAAAAAAACTAGAGATGCAGGACCAGCCAAGAGCTGAACCTCGGAAGCCTGTGGAGCTTCAAAGCAACACAGCCTTCTGTTCTCTGCACTTACAGAGCAATCAGCTCCTTAACGACCTCCATGATCCCGCCGCAGCCCAGCGCCAGTTCTGCTCACACTTCCCCTCCCTCTCCCCTTCTTGCTCTTTCACCCCGGGCCAGCCACGCTTTCATTGCTTCAGCTTTGTCCTTCATCCTGGGACACATCACAGCTTGTGTGGCTCCCTCCTTCTCGTCCTGAGGTGTGAGCCTCAGGGTCACGGCTCAGAGGGCCTATCTGAAGTGAACTCACTTGCTTATACAGGTACTTGCTATGGCATCGAACATTTTTCCTTTCACAAAACTTACCAAGCACAACTATTATATTTCTGTGTCTAATCTCTCATTTGTTAATATATTTATGTTTTTGTTGTACTGGGGATTATACATACCCAGCTTGTTTTTCTTCATTGATTCTTACTCTTTTTCTGTTTTTGTTTTTGTGTGTGGCTTTTTATTTAAATTGACTTTATCAGTACAGTTTGTATATATTATATGTATATAAAATATATTATGATCACATTCAACACTGAGGATTTGTACCAGTGTATGGCACATCTTGATTCTTATTTTTTCCCATTCCCCTGCCCTCCCTACAACTCTCTGCCCCTATATACATAAGCTGTTTGCTTTATTAACCACCAAATTTTTTCTTTCCCTTCTTTAAACCCTTACCCCCTCTTTTCCCTTTGAACTTTTTCTTCCTATTTTACAATATCTATCATACATTTCAGAACCCTTACTTTCTCAAAACATCTCACCAAGTTACTAAACTGCCCAGGCTGGGCTCAAACATTCAATCCTCCTGCCTTAGCCTCCAGAGTAAGGGGGTACAGGTAGATGCCACTATGCCAAGCTTAATTCCTTAAGTTGACATTTTCTTGCTATTTTAATGAAAATAGCACTCATATAGGTCTCATTAGCACATTATATTTCCAGTACTTGACACAGTCTCTGGAATATACTATACTAAAGGTATACTTTTTTGAAGAAAGGAAACGGAATTAGGAGACAAAGTTTATAGGAAGGATGGAGGTAGGACAGAAGATTAGAATCTCTATAGTCTGGTGGCAAAACAACATCCCAACTCACAAAGACCCCAAATCTTACTTCCTTCATAAGTTTCATTTCTGTTAGAGGAAATTCTCTTTTTTGCATATACCTTAGATTTCTCATATGCAAAATTGAGGTAGTCATACATATAGAAGGTTTGTAGCTTGACAAGAGACTATTTAAATCATAGTACATCGTCTTGATCTGTACTTGACCGCTACCTTTTAGACCCTCACGCCATCATAAGCACCATCCTCCATCTCAAGTTGAGGCTTATAACAAGATTGCTTCTAAAGCATAAGACACAAGAGTCCCAAATGGAAAATTGGAGCATGAAGACATAAAAGAGTAATTTCACTGAGGACAGTCTGTAAATAATATTTTTTTTAAGACAGTGTCTCGCTTGGTAGTTCAGGCTGGCCCTGAGCTCATTATGTAGCCCACGCAAGCCTTGAACTCAGCAATCCTCCTGCCTCTGCCTCCCAAGTGCTGGGATTGAAGGTGTGAGCCACCACGCCCGGCACTGTGGTATGTGGTATTGATTGCTGGTATGTGTGAGTCACTACGCCCAGCATTGTATGTAGTTACTGGGATCGAACTCAGGACCTTGCACTTGTGAGGCAGGCACCGGAACCACTGAGCTAAATCTCCGGCCCTATATAATTATTTTTTAACCTAGAACTGTTTAGAATTTTCCTGGGGGAAATATTGTTATGCTAAAGAGAAAAGCTCTTATGAAACAATCCCCATGCAGTTGCAGCCAGTGTTTCTGATATGGGTCATTTTAAAACTAATTAAAGAAGTCAAACATATGACTCTGGCATCACTCCGTTGGCTCAGCCTCCTGCCTCACTAAACATAACCATTAGCCCAGGATGCTCTCCCTGATTCACCCCAGTTTCCTCTACAAATTGTGAGATGCTATACCATGGTAAACGAGCAGGTGCTGTTCAATGTAGGGATGCAAGGAAGGAAGAGGTATTTATCCTGATGGCTGCAGGCCCCTAATTCATCACCTGACAAAATAGATCAGCTACAATGTCCCCTGTTCACAGTCAACACTACAGAAGCTATACGGTCATCAACAACCAGGTCTAGGTGAGCGAAGCTTCGAGCACCTCATGATAGGTTATTACAGGTTTCATTTTGCCTCCCCACATGCTGTTTGCACACATGCACAGATGTGCACGTCCTAGATGAAAAGTTTTCACTTGATGGTAACATTGTCCATTTTGTTCCTGCTCAGCCTGTTAAAGAGCAACCATCACTCTGACAGATTTTCTTCTATCCCTTTGAAAGATTTTCTTTTCTCTAGTCAACTATGCTAGAAGAAGACAATTGCTTCCCCTCTCCTTCCCTGCCACTAAATGCTACTACCATCCCCCAAAATAAATTGTTACAGTCATGAGAAATTTTTTATTAAACAAACAAAAAAACTTGAAAAGCACCGTGACCACAGAACTGTGACTAATACTGGAATTTAGCAAGAAGTCAGCTCTGGTTTCATGAGAGTTCAGAAACATTTGCCACTAATACTCATGATAAATGACTCAAGGCAGAGGGAATCGCGATCACTTATGCTGCTTCTCTGTCCATGTCAATTTCATGCCACAGGTAATGGGGACTGGCATTCAGGCATGTAGCAAATTTTCTTCCTGACTGACAAAGATAAGCTACCAGCACGTCAGCCCTCACCTCGGAGAGCTGCTGAACTGTAACTTAGAACAGAGATGCTATCAGGAGGGAATTTTAAGTTGTTCTTTCCCTATGTTTGGAACAAACCCATGAACTTTCTCAAGAGGCTAAAACAAGGTGCACCTTGTGAAGAAGGAGAGGGATGTAGGAAAGGAGGAAGAGACAGGGACGGAGAGAGAGAGAGAGAGAGAGAGAGAGAGAGAGAGAGAGAGAGAGAGAGCTGTGTGTTTAGGCCAATAGATTTTTAAATACAGTTGTTCATACAATTCTAGTCTTTCTAAAAAGCTTTAGGGATGATACAGAGTTCTGTGTACCCTTTTCCCAGATTCAGTCATTGGTTATATTTTGCTTAATCTTCTTTGTTATTTGCCTGCTTGGGTATTAAGCACATGTATATGTGTAATTTCTTAAACCCACTTCAATTTGTATACACCATGCCCCTGTACTCCTAATTACTTTGATGTATCTTTTGAAATGATTAAAATACTATAATATAACCATCAAAAGTCAAGAAACTGAATGTTATTGCATGACTACTACCTAATATACCTAATCGCCCTGTCCAAAAGTCCTCTCCAGGACCCTTCACTAATTGCTCTGTATCTTCAATTTTTTCTGAAATGTTCCCTTAGTTCTTCTCTGTAGTTCACGATTTTAACACTTTAAAGTCTATAGGCCAAGTACTTCATAGGAGTTTATCTGCAGTAGAAGGATAGTTTATGCATTTTAAAAAATAAAGTATGCCACAGAAATACAGGTGGGTAGAGGGAGAAATCTATGGAGCTGCCTGGTTCTGGTTCTCACTACCCTGAGGAAACATCTTTCAAAACCCAAGACGTCAGCGGAATTCTTCAGCAGGTGAGTCCTTAGTAGGACTTGTGAGGTGAGTCTTTAATAACAGGTCGGGTTTCCAGCAGAAGATTTTCTGGACTGCTGTGATGAAGTCCAAAAGCACATTTTGAAAGGAAAAAACTGATGCTAAATAACTAAAATTCAAAATAAACCCCAACAATCTTTAAAGAAATACAAAGTCCAAGTACTTGATGATATGAAATTCAGAATTTTTTTCACCCAGGCAGAAATTACTAATCATGCAAAGAAGCAGGAAAAGATGACTCAATGGAAGAAGAAATAGACTGGGGAATAACATAAATGAAAGAATTGGGGGGCCAGAGATTTAGCTCAGTGGTTCCAAGTGCCTGCGTAGCAAGCGGAAGGTCCCTGGTTCGATCCCTGGTAACCACACACAATTCTGGGCACGGTGGTCACACCCACCAGCAATCAGTACCACATACCACCATGCTGAGCAGGGTGGCTTACGCCTGTAATCCCACCCCTCAGCAGGCAGAGACAGGAGGACTGCTGAGTTTGAGGCTTGTCAGAACTGCAGTGAGCTCAGAGCCAGCCTGAACTACAAAGGAAGACCCTGTCTCAAAAAAAAAAAAAAAAAGGAATCAGGCAGACAAGAGTATAAGAGTGGAAATGAGACACACAGAAATGCCACAAAACTGATTTTAGAAATGAAAAGTGTAATATTTGAACTGATAAATTAACATCAGATTAGACACTGTGGAGTAAAACAGTGGTGAACCAGGAAGAAAAAGATATTATCCACAGTAACAGTGATTAAATGGACTGAAATGATAAACAGCCCTATAGCTTTCTATAGAACAATATCAGACATGAAACTGGGAGTTCTTGGGCAAAGAAAAGAGACTCATTTGGAAAAAAATGACAAATTTGGCAAAATTTGAAGAAGCCTATAAATATACAGATTCAAACAGTCAACAAACCCTAAGCAGAGCAAAGACTTAAAAGAAATTCTCAGCCATGTATATCATACCCCAATATTTTATATCAAGCAATAAAGACAGAACCTTTAGTACAGCCAAAGAAACAAGGACAAGAGAGGGAGGAGCCTTCACATTTAAAGTAACTTGTGTCAGGAAAGAATATGATGATCTCTTTAAAAATAACCATGAGCCTGGAATGATGCACCCAGTGGAAACCTTTCCAAACCAAAGACAAAATGCAGACTTTCCTGACATGAACAGGCTGAAATGAATCGCCAACAAAGATGGGGTTCACTAGAAATATGAAGGTGTCTCAGGCATGGGTAAATGATACCAGATGGATATTTGGTTCTACACAAAGGAAAGAAATTCTCAAGAAATAGCAAAAGTGGATATAAACATAAAAGTGCCATTTTTCTCATTGTTTTAATTTCCTGAAAGTATAAATGACTATTTAAAACAATAATAATAATGAGGATGTGCACCAGGCATTTAGCTCAGTGGATCTGGCTTCTGTCTGGCAAGTGCAAAGTTTTGAGTTTGATCCCTATTAACCACATACCAGAGTGCCAGGTATGGTGGCTCATGCCTGTCAACCTAACACTCGGGGCAGAGGCAGGAAGAATGCTGTATGTTTGGGGCCTGTCTGGGCTACATAGTGAGCTAAGGGCCAGCCTGAACTACAAAATGAGAGCCTGTCTCAAAAAAAAAAACATACTGTGAAGTTCCTATTATATATAGAAACATACTAAAGGGCAAAATATAATATATGTGCCATTTCTAAGGGTAAATAGATATGCACTTTATAATGTTCTTCTACTGTGAATGAATTGATATAATTTGTTGAGTACAAAGTGAATACTGTAAATTCTTGAGTAATCACTAGAAGATAAGGTCAAAAATTATCCTATAAAGAATAGAAAATAAAATTATAAAAATATTCAGTGTAACCAGAAGAAGAGGTGAGACAAGAAACATCAGCAAGACAGTAGATTTAAACACAATCACATTAATCATTGCATTTAAGGTTAGTGTTCTAAATATTTCAACAAAAAGTAGACACACATATTAACTTTTAAAGAGACAAATATTCACCTGAATATAAATGCAAGCAAATGCTACAAAGAAAGCATGGAAAAGATATTGCAGCCAAATATAAGTGAAGGAAGGAAATAACAAAAAGAGCAGAAGTTAACAGAGCGTAAAATAAACAACACAAGTGCAACTTAGAAGTGGTTCTAAGAAACAATAACTGGATGAACTTCGGTGAAGACCTAAAGAAAACAGAACTTTTCTATAAATTCATCAAGAAGTACACCTTAATTCTGTATAGGTTTTTGTTTGTTAATTATGCTTTAATGAAATGCAGTTTAAAAAACTGGAATGCAAGATTTGAGTTTGAGGCCATTACATAAAACATGAGTCTGACCATCTGAAATGCAGATATTTAAGGCAAACTAGAGAAAAAAGAAGAAAGGGACAAAGAAAAGAAACCAACTGTGAAGACACTGTCAGTGTTTTTGTTCTCATAAAAAACAACGTGATGAAGAAGGAAAAGATCTACACCTGATTTTATTGTTGACTTTTTTCCACCTTCCAGGACATACTTCTTAATGTCCCAGAGTCTAAAGTGAGTACATTTTAAATTACTTTTCTGTATCAGCTAAGTCTCAGAGAGAAACTGTTTAATATTTGCTGCTTCTCTATTAAACTATGACATTTGAATAAACACGGCTCGTCATTCAAATCCCAACCACTAAGTCTTCACCAATAAAATAGAAATAATAGCTAGAGATTTTGTCAAAAACCGATGAATTAGTCATCTTTTTTAAAAAAGTTATTTATATAGCAAAACTACAAAGACCACCTAAACAGTTCTGCCAGGACCCTGGCACAGGGGGGAAGGCCAGCAGCTGGATCCCAGGCCACAGCGGGCCACCATGGTTGAGCAACGATCTGGATCCATGAAACAGAGGTGCATGGTGACATAAGGCCAAGCGCCACAAAACTGAGTAGAAATGAGTAGCAAAGACGGGGCTTTGTCAAAGCTTCTACATGAAAAGTGGACCCCACTGGAACAGTGAAGCAAGCCCAATAAAGGCCCACCAGACTGCAGTGCTTGATGCAACTGTTCTGTTCAAGTGTCTTTCCTGGTGCTCCGTAACTGGGATCGCCTAAGGGCCTTTACAGTCTCGAACTCTAAAGGCCAATTATACCAAGTAGATGACTCCGGAAGTAGCCAATCCCTAAGGATTTCAAATATTAACAAGAAAGACACTTGCAATAAGCATTTTACAGGCAGCAACTCAGGAATTAAACCAAAAACCTCAACAACAACAACAACAAAATAGAAATGAGAAAACACATAAAGGAGACACAAACCCAGAATTCCATATCACTGAACAGAAATTTAGGAAGCAATGAAATGGACTAACCTGAAACTCAACCACCTGGGATTCCTGAACTGGCAACAAGAGGATCTGGAGAAAACAAAATCAGAAATAACCTCTCAGATAACAATAGAGATAGTGTTCATAGTGAAAGATATGATTAATAAGTCTAAAAAAAAGATTTAAAAAAATAGAGAAGCTCAAGAACATGATGGAATCCCTGTACACAAAAGGAATACAATCCATTAAACAGCTTCAAACATATTTCCAGGAAATTTTAAATTCCACTGAAAGTTTATGCAGCAGAATGAGCTAATGTGATGACAGAGTATCAGACATAGAAGATAGGATTGCAGTTAGTGACCAGGAAAGGAAAGATTTATTAAAAACAACAAGGGACCATGAAAAATCAATCCAGCCACTACTAGATGATGCAAAGAAGAATATCATATGACTGATCAGAGTGAATGAAGAAACAGCAGAGAGTACAAACAACCTTAAAAAAAAAAAAAAACCTGTTCCTAGATGTAATGGTAGAAAACTTTCCAAGCAGGAAAAAAGAATCTTAAATAAGCAAGGTATACAAAATTCCAATTAGCTTTGATCAAAAAATCCACACCTATGTAAATAATAATCAAAATTCCAGAGACCAAAGAAAGGAATGAAATATTTAAAGCAAAGAAAACAAAACAAATCACATACAAAAGAAAGCCCATCAGAATTACAGCAGACTTCTCAGTGCAAACACTCTAGTCAAGGAGAACCTGGAGTGAAGTATTTCAAGCCCTAAAAGAAAACAACCTCCAACCTAGATTGGTCTATCCTACAAAACTGTCTTTCAAAATCAACAGGGAGGGCTGGGGATTTTGCTCAAGTGGTACTGTGCCAACTTTGGATGCACAAGAGCCCAAGTTTGATCCTTGATACCACCAAAAAAAATCCACAAAACAAAATCAATGGGGAAGTAAGATATTTCCATGATAAAGAATACCTGAGAAACTTCATGAATGCCAAACCAACACTCCAGAAAATCCTAAACAGTATCCTAGAAAAAGATAATGAGGATCACAACCTCACAGGGCCCAACAGAGTACAGCCAAATGACAATGCAAGAGATTAAATGGAAAGGAGGGAAAATAAAAAATAAGAGAGCCAATGACAAGAACACACCATGGCAAGTACAAGTAAATACATACCAGACATAACCATCAAGGTTAACCCCTCAATTCACCAATCTAAAGAAATAGACAAGCAGAATGGATCAAGAAGCAAGACCCAACAATATGCTGTATTCAACAAACACACTTAACTCCAAAGGGTATTTACAGACTTAAAATAAAAGGACAGAAAAAAATTCTCCATATAACAGGAAGCCACAAAAAAGCAGAGTAGCTGTGCTATTTGCAGACAAAGTAGATTTCATACCAAAATTAATTAAGAGAAACAAATAAGGTCACTATACCCTTGTATAGGGAAATTAATTAAGAGAAACAAATAAGGTCACTATAACCTTGTATAGGGAACAAGCTCAAGAGTAAAACATGAGCTTCATAAATATATATGCACCAAATTCTAGTACACCCCATTATATAAAACAATTATTAATGGACACAATGAACAAAATAAGCACTAACAGAGTAGTGGTGGACAACCTCAGTACCCCATCACCACAAATAGACAGATCAACTAGACAAAGAATCAACAATGAAATACTAGAACTGAACCAAACTTTTGAACAAATGGACCTATTAGATGTCTACAGAGTATTCTGCCCCACAGCATAGAATACACATTCTTCTCAGCTGTGCATGGGTCATTCTCCAAAATAGACCATATGCTAGCTCACACAATACATTTAAATCAATGCAAAGGAACTGAAGTTATCCCCTGTACATTTTTAGACTACAGTGCAATAAAATTGGATCCATAGCAAAAGAAGCCACAAGAACTTCACAAACACATGGAAATTGAATAACCAATGGTTCATAGAAGAAATGAGACAGTTTCTGCAATTAAATGATAATGCCACAACATACAGGAATCTATGAAGCACAATGAAAGCAGTTTGACAAGGGAAATTCATAGCAGAGAATATCCATACTAGGAAAACAGAGAAAACTTAAATAAATAACCTAATGCTGAACCTAAAGCTCCTAGAAAAAGAAGAGCAAGACAAACCCAAAGCTCACCGAAGGGAAGAAATCATAAGTAGGAGAGCAGAAGTTAATACTGTGGGGACTAAGAGAGTGACACAAAAAATAAATCAGTGAATCAGACAGTTGGTACTTTGAAAGAATAAATAAAATTGACAACCCCTTAGCAATTTACCAATAAAGAAAAGTCCAGGTCCAGATGCCTTCATTGCTGCATTCTACAAGAAATCTCATAAAGAGCCAATGTTACTACATCTCATACTCTTTAATGAAATTAAAAGAGAAGCAATACTCCCAAGTTCGTTTCTGGAAGCAACCATTACTTTGATTCCAAAAGCAGAGAAATGTCCAAACAAATAAATGCCAATGTCCCTAATGAACATAGATGTAAAAATCCTTAATAAGACAATGGAAAACAAAATACAGAGGATCATCAAGGAAATCATACACCCTGAACAAGATGAATTCAATCCAGGGATGCAAAGATGTTCAACATAATATAAAGCAATAAATGTAATACACTATATTAACAGACAGACTAAAGGGCAAAAAACACATGATCAGCTCAATAGATGTAGAAAAAACACTTGACAAAATTCAACACCCATTCATGATAAAAATGCTACAGAAAGTTGGAATAGATGGTCTTTATCTCAACCTGATAAAAGCTATTAATGAAAAACCAATAGTTAGCCTCATATTACAATGTCAAAAACTGAAATATTTCATACTAAGATTAGGAACAAGACAAGACAAGGATGTCTACTATTCCCACTCCTGTTCAATATAGTTTTGGAGACATTAACCACAACAATTAGAAAAGAAAAAGAAATAAAAGTAGTAAAGATAGGACAGGAAGAAGTTAAACTCTCATTATTTGCTAATGACATGACACTCTACATAGAGGATCCCAAAAATTCAGCCAAAAGACTGCTAGACTTCATTGCCAGATTCAGTAGACTAGCCAGATTCAAGATCAACACTCAAATACTAGCCTTCTAATACATGAATAACAGACTCACTAAAAGAGAAATTGGGGGATCAATTCCTTTTATAATAACATCCCAAAAACAAAATATCTAGGAATCAATCTAACAAAGGAAGTGAAGGACTTCTACTTTGAAAACTACAGCACTCTGAAAAAAGAGTTTACAGAGAATATCAGAAAATGTGATGACACTTCCTGTTCCAGGAAGAACCATTTTTGTCAAAGGGCTGTACTTCCAAATTGCTATGCAGATTCACTACAATCCTGACTGAAATTCCAACAGTATATTTCACAAAGCTAGTGAAAATAATCCAAAAATTCATCTGGAACCACAAGAGACCTAGAATAGCAAAAGCAATTCAATATGACAGGGGATATCACAATCTCCAACTTGAAACTATACTACAAAGCCATTGTGATTAAAAAAAAAACAGCATGGTACTGGCAAAGAAACAGACCTGAAGATTAATGGAACAGACTAGAAGGTGTAGAAACAACTCCACCTGATCTTTGACAAAGGAGCCAGACACCCTCAATAAAGAAAATATAGCCTCTTTAACAAATGGTGCTGGAAAAATTCAGTTTCAACCTGCCAAAGACTGAAACTAGTTCATCTCTTTCACCATCCACTGAACTCAAGTCAAAGTGGATGAGAGACCTAAATATTAAAACAGAAACATTAAACCCACTGGAAAATAGGTTAGGTAGAACTCTTGAAGACATTGGCATAAAGAAAGACTTCATAAAATCTCAGTAGCAAGAGAACTAACACAATGAATCAACAACCGGGATCTTGTCTTATAAAAAAAAAAACTTCAGCACAACAAGACAAACTACCAACAGAGCAAAAAGACAACCTACAAC
>PVIC010012258.1:0-39972 GCA_004025085.1 Thryonomys swinderianus | reverse complement strand
ATTATGTATTTCAAACATCTACTAATAAAATTGAAAAATATATATGGTAATGTTTTTTCTATACATAGCCACAGTACATACATGAAATGGTTAACTTCAATTGTAAAAATAAATAAATAAACTGTGTAATAGTGAGACAAGGAAATAATTCTCCATATTGGCATTCTTACTCATTTTCTATAATTGTAAATCTTATTTTCATTCTGTGATCATGATTGCTCTTCACTGTTTTTCACCTAATATTGATGACAGGGAATTTTAAAAGGAGACATATTCCATTCCCATATAAGCAACTGTGTGTATAGAATTCCTTTTATGAAGGTACATCTGTGTTTTGTTCTGCACTGTAGTTTACAAAAAAGAGGTTGTTCTTGGCAAGATGATGAATAAAACAGAGATATCAGGGCATGGTATGAATATTTCCAATAGATATGTATTTCTTTATTATCTTCTTAGTCTTAACCATTTACTGTCATTATGATTGGAATCATCAGTGAAATTATTGTTCCTTTAATTTTACAATGCATGACAGCTTCTCCTAGATCCCTGCCTTCCTCTGGAAAAATGTTGGCTATCAATACGGGACTTAAAACTGTTTCTGACGTCAACATGGATTGGTTGCTTGCTGTATTTGGTACATGGCAACTATACTGGAATCCCTCATCACCATCATCTTGGAAATTTCCTTTGCTTTGCCTCTGCATTCTGTATCCTATTATATCTGAAGATGTGTTATTTATGTCTGATTTCCTTCTTGATTTTGGTGAAAAGGATATAGAATTTTCTGGGGAAGTATGTTACAGAAGAATAGTTTGGGCTGGGGGTTTTGCCTCACAAACTGGTTCAATCTCAGTAACCACATACAACAATACTGGGTGTAGTGACTCATGCCCACCAGCAACCAGTACCATACACCACAGTGCCAGGTGTGGTGGCTCACGCCTGTAATCCCAGCACTCAGGAGGCAGAGACAGGAGGGTTGCTGAGTTCGAGGCTTGCCTGGGCTACACAGTGAGCTCAGGGCCAACCTGAACTACAAAGCAAGAGCCTGTCTCATTAAAAAAAAAAATGCAGTCTATTGTTGATTGATAAATTGGCTGGCTATTAAATTCTACTCTGGCTGTGGCTTTTCTTGAGATTTCTGAAGGCACTGTTACATGGGTGCTACTTTTGAGAATCCTAGGGACTCTTCTACTTGAAGGGTCTAAGATGTTCTAGATTCTTCAGTAAACTAGATTTTCACATTGTCATGCTTTGTTCAATTATTCATTTTGTTGGGTTATGGGATGTATTTTAATCTGGGAGCTGTCCATTAATTTGGACAATGTTCTTGAATTTTTATTCATGACTTCTCTTTGTTAACTTTATCTTCCAGAAACTCTTAAAATTCGAATTTATTCTTCTAGATTGAATCCTTAGTTCTCTAAGATTGTATTTCATTGCTCTGTAGGTTTGTGCATCCATGATTTTATTTTATTTTTTTTTTTTGAGGCAGGTCTCACTTGTAGTTCAGGCTGGCCCTGAGGTCACTCTATAGCTCAGGCAAGCCTCAAACCCAGAAATCCACCTGCCTCTGCCTTCCCCAGTGCTGGGATTACAGGCTTTAGCCACCATGCCTGGCATTTGTGATATGTGGTACTGATTGCTAGTGGGCGTGAGTCACCATGTCTAGTATTGTTGTATGTAGTTACTTGGGATCGAACCAGGGACCTTGTACTTCCTAAGCAGGCGCTGAAATCACTGAGCTAAATCTCCAGCCCCATGATTTTAAATTTTTTTTTTTTTGAGGACTCAGGGGAATGAACTCAGGACCTTGCGCTTGCAAGGCAGGTGCTGGAACCACTGAGCTAACCCTCCAGCCCCTGTGATTTTAATTTTTAAGGCCTGTTGTAATTTCTTCTCTGAGACAACATTCCTATTCATTCTTCATTTTTCAAATTAACTGACATATTCCTTTATCTTCTTCATGAAAAATGATCTTTAGATTTCTATTTGGTTTATAGGTGACTATCAGTGAATCACATGGAACTGATTTAATCAAATCTTCCTCATTTTTAAGCATCCTACCTCATTCAACATAATCTGTTCCTATCCATTCCTCAGATTTTTTGAGGATTATCTGGCATGAATTAGGTTGTCTCTACTTGTTTTTCATCTTTGATGATTTTTGTTGTCTTTCATCAATCTTCTTTGTAGATTCTAAAATATTTTTCCTATTCTCATTGTCTGTGGTTTCACATCTTTCTGTTTGTTTAAAATTTAGAGGTTTAGGGCTCATGTTATGACTGGATATTTGTTTTTCCTCAAAATTTACATGTTGTAACCCTTATCGCCAGTGTATTTGGATGTGAGGTTTTGGGGAAGTAATTAGGTATAGATGGTAGTAATTAAGGTGCAGCCTCCATAATAAAATTACTACTCTTAGAAAAAAGAGGGAGACAAAGCAGGAGTCCATCTCTGCCCATGAGTGTGCAGCAAGAAGACTGCTATCTGTAAACCGGAAGATCCTCCCCTGGAACTGAAAGTGCCGGCGCCTTGATCCTGCACTTTTTGGCCTCACAGTTTCCCCAGCACTGTGAAAAATAAATGTCTACAGGTTTAAGGACCCAATCTGTAGTATTTTATTATAGCAGTCCCAGCGGACTAGTACAGAGAATGTACAGTTAAGTTTGTGTTTTGCATTCACCATCTTAACTTGAGACTTCTTTGACAAGCTGTGAGTAGGGGGGGAGAAGTAAGGTTCCAAGACTAAATACCTGTAGTGAGACAGGGGATCCCTGGTATTCTGAGGGAATTGTGAAGACCAGTGATGTCTTTCTGGGCTGGGAAAACAAAAATTGTATTCACTGAAGGTAAGTGTCACCCGGTTAAGCCTTGATTTGTTGGCATTCTTGAGCCCAGGTGCTACTTGTACACAAGATGGCTGGGTGCTTTCAGCAGTGTTGGTATACCATGGAAGAATCTATCACATTTTCTGGGGGGAAGGAAGAATTGACAGTGGTTTTGTACAGCCCTTGTGCTTGTAATGAAGTGCTCAGCATGGCTCACTCACAACTCCTTGTGGCATATGTTTAAGTACTGTACTTTCAGATGACCTTTTACAGAGGTAAATTGCATATAAGAAGCTGTAAGTGTCACATTTAATAATGCCTTAGAGACATTAAGAGGAAGTAACAGTTACTATTTTGTGATAGGACCCTCATTATTAACTTACAGGTCAGTTGCTAAGCAGTGAATCCAGTTTAACAATAGATCTCTCTCCTCAGTCTTTAGGAATCATCCCAGCTGGGGGAGCCATATAAAATAAGAGGGGAAACAGGGAAAACAAGGTAGGCAAAGGAAAATACTTGGACTAAGGAAATCTAAATGGTTCAGGTTTATATAAAAATAGACTGATAAATGTTGCACTTTTATAGAAAAGCGCCAGTATTTGAACTGCACTGGGATATAATGTGTCTTACATCTCTACCTGAGTTGGTTTATTTCTCTTCTCAATAATGCAACCTGAGGATAATTTTTCCAGAGCCTTCTTAGTTAGTTCATCGCATATGCAACTGCTCAACTAAAGTATGATCTTCATACTTACTAATAATGAAAGAGCCTTTTAATACTGTTTTTCTCTATCTACAAAAGTGAAAGTTCCTTGGTCTTGTAATTAAGTCTGTTTATAATGTGGACTTTCCAATGGAATTGTTGCCCTCCCCAATTCATTGCTGCTGCAATTTTCTTTTTAGAGCAGACTGTTCTTCTCTTGCCTGCTAGTATATCTATCTACCTACCTATCTATCTATCTATCTATCTATCTATCTATCTATCTATCTATCTATCTATCTATATCTATCTAGATATATCCCTCTCAATTTCTGCTTCTACTGTGATGCTCTGATCTTCCTCTAAAATTATACTATCTGAGGGACTGGTGAATTTTATGTTAAGGGTAAAATGATAAATATTTTTAGCTTTGTGGGTCATGGGGTTTATTATAACTATTCAGTTTGGTCCTGCAGTTGAAAACAGCATGTGTTGAGCTCAGGTCATTTTAGTACTCTGGCCTGTATGCTAGGCTCCTTTGTCTTTCTGTTTTGGTGGTGATAATCCAAAACCACATTCTTCATGACACCGTCCTCTACACAGCCTCCTTTCAGTTCTCTGAATGTTCCAGCATCCCCTTCTGTTTATCTTTATGGTATTGCTCAGCCTTAGCCTGTTAGTTTTATTTTTATTTTTTTAAAGATATTCTTTTTCTCCATTTTTTTTTTTTTTTTGAGACAGGGTCTCACTTTATAGTTCAGGGTGGCTCTGAGCTCACTATGTAGCCCAGGCAAACTGCCACAAACTCAGCAATCCTCCTGTCTCTGCCTCCCAAGTGCTGGGATGACAGGCGTGAACCACCACGCCCGGCACTGTGGTATGTGGCATTGATTGCTGGTGGACGTGAGTCTCTACACCCAGCATTGTATGTAGTTACTGGGGATTGAACTCAGGACCTTGCGCTTGTGAGGCAGGCACCAGAACCACTGAGCTAATCCTCCAGCCCATCCACTTTCTTGATGAATGTCAGCAGCTGGACCAGAAACAGAAATATAGGAATTTGTTTTTGTGTCTCTCCCAACTTCCCCACCACAATGTTTTCTTTGTCACATCATAATAGTGAAGCCTTTT
The DNA here is from genome assembly GCA_004025085.1 of Thryonomys swinderianus. Lineage (NCBI taxonomy): Eukaryota > Metazoa > Chordata > Mammalia > Rodentia > Thryonomyidae > Thryonomys > Thryonomys swinderianus. The sequence continues at coordinate 35,310 of PVIC010012258.1, read as the reverse complement.
AAACTGGATCAGAGCATACTTAAGCACTCAAGTCATTGTTCCAGGTTCCTTATTTTGAATTTTTCAGTTTAATACTTTCCTCACGTACATGGAGAGACATAGAAATGTCCTTCCAGAAAGTTTTAAGGACTGACCCAGGATTGAATCAATGATGACAGCAGGGAAAATTCAAGTATACATTTCTGTCTTTCTCACCTTTTAACAAAACAACAGTATAGATAGGTAGTAATTATGGGCACATGTAGTCAGGACTAGATTCTTTGCTATTCTAAACTTCTGATAAAATATTTATACTTTTATTTCTCTCTCGTGGGTCTCATATTCTTATGTAACTCCATGAATATTAAGACTCAGGTAGTGACAAATATTTGGAGATTTGCCAAAAGCAATCTTGGATATGTGTAGTTATTGCTTGGGAATCTTATTCTTTAACTTTTCTGTTTAGCACACTTTCCAGGTATTCTCTAGGATCTTACAGAAAATAAATTTCCATCAAGACATAAACTCATATGAGATTTTAAAACATGTGGGATAAACACATGAGAATAAAAAATGATTTATTCTTCACATTAGCTATTAGATAAAAGGGGAATATGAAATTAACAAATTAAAGTAGACTGATATCTTACTTGGTTAGTAACATAGAATTAATAGTGATTCAAGACCATTCATTATTTTTACACCCTCTAGGACCAGTACTTATTTATATGATGGTCTCTAAGGGCAGGAAATACAGAGCCATCCATTACCAGCAGGCAGAGGTTCTTGACTTTGTAAGCACCCCAGTGGAGTCTGTGAGCAACATTAACACCTGATTAGGGCACTTCTGGGTCATCATTAAAGTCACTGAGATAGGGTATGCTGTTTGAGAAGGACAGCTTGTTATACTAATAGTTGGAACAATGTATAAAAATTCCTCATCTGATTTCCTCTTGGATGTTTTTTGTCAAAACTCCCATCTGGGGCCCCACTTCTTATCACATCATCACTCAGAAAAATGACTGTAGTGTGACTTGAGAAGAAGCCTTTTGAATTTTCATTAAAAGAAAAAATCATTACGAGAGGAGAAATCCATTATATTTTTAGTAATATCCTTTGCATTTTTTACTTGATAAGGACCTGAATAATTTGGAAAAAAATGAACTGATTATGTCATACTACTATTTCAATATTAAATTATATTACGTTTGAAGCATATGGAATTACCATTTTTGACAGTCGAAAAGAGTTGAATATTAGCAATTTCATATGGTTCAGTTTAATAATATGAGCTGGTAGTCTTTGATCTTTTTTAACATGTCAGAAACTTTGGTTTGTGCTATTTATATTTTCTTATCAGTTCTCATAATAGTCCTAGGGTTAGTGGTGGCAGATTTCCATCATTCTCTATTCCCTTACCTTTGTCAAAGCTATCTTGTTTGGATATTTCTAAACAAATGGAGTTTCAAGGTCTGTCCTCTACCCCACGCTCCTGTAGCACTTCCTATGAGATTGCGGCCATACTTAGGCCATATCTGCCTAAGATAATGCAAGTCATTGTCATCACTTCACACACACGACAGACGAGGATGTCAAACTCAGGGATTTAAGAGGAAAAGAGTTGGAGAGCAATGTGGCAGGTTGGCGCTTAGGTCATCTTGGCTCAAAGGTGCCAGAGTATCTTTGTGTTTTCCTCCCCCACTGACTGACTTAAAACACCGTGGAAGCCATGTTGCTTTCATTAGCCATGTTCATATAGCTAAGTGACATTGGTAAAGACAGTTGCTCTTCCTTTGTTCTTAGGTAAGGTGAACAATGGAAGGGATCTCACACACTTCCTGTATGCTTATAATAAAACTTTAGTATGTTTGAGGGCCCCTGGGCGGGGGGCGGTGGCTAGAAGCAAAGCATCCTGAGTTCCTTCCCTGGAAAGTCTGAGTCTAATTCTGAGATGGCCCATAGTGCGTCATATTTCAGTAAGCATTTCAGGTGAAACAGGTAAGAAACATCAAGATAAAACTTGGAAAAATGTTAACATAGTCTCATTCCTTTATTTCATGGACAAGAAACAGAAAATTGCCTCAGAAATATGAAGCTGTTTGATTTTTCTGCCTGTAGCACTGATGCTGGGAATAGAATCTGGGTCTCTGTGCACTCACTGAAGTGAAATAATTTCTAAACTTCAGCTACAGATCCCAGAAATATACCCACATTAATTATTATCATACATTAAAGAAATGAATTATACATGCAATATTTATCAATATGCACATCAGTGCTTTTAGCCTAATAGATTTGTTCCAAAATACATTGAATTCAGAGTAATGTTTTAATTATATATTTCCTCAATCATCAATCTGTAGTGTTTCTTTAAATTTAAAAGAAGAGTCCTCATATTTGGCCAGAATGGAAGCCATGGCCTGGAGCTCTTTCACTGACCCTGAGGGCTACTAAATCCTAAATAATGACTGAAATCATTTCAGTTATTAGGTCTACATTTGCCAACTGTGTATATAAGCTGGAGACATTAGAAATAATTCCAGGGCTAAAATTAATCCAACTGAAAATTGGATAAAAATTCAAATGACATCTTCAAACAGAATGTTTGCCCAAACCTTTTCCAGAACAGCCTTGGTTGAAAATCCAAACTTTAGCTATATAAAGTCACATATAAACTAGCTTCTTTGCAGAAATGGATCTAAAACAAGCCTGACCTGGGATTCCTTAAAGGATTCTGTGTGTTTGAAAGAGGTCTTGGTTTTACTTAACCACACACCTACTAGGGTGACCTTGTCACAGTCTCTTGGATATGGTGACTAGGAAGACAGAACCTCCAGATGAGAGATACGGGAAGGGGAGAGGGTGATAAATACTCCCACCCACCCACACACACACAATGCCAGATGACTGGCAAGTGAGAACTCCATACACTTGATGAAATGTTCATGTTATGCGTGCACAGCACAGATTCTGTACCTTCAGGAAGATCTGTGGAGGTGAGAGCTTATACTTCATCTGGGAGCTGCAGCGTAATCATCTCTAACATATCTTCATATCAAATCTGAAAAATGTTTGCACCTTTTAACTGTGAGATCTGTTAGCTTTCTGTCAATCCCAGCTCCCATATCTTTAGAGGCAAGAAACAGGAGGCAGATGAGAGCACTGAGTGGTAACATTGATGGTAATTTAGAAGCATCACCTCCACCTAGTTCTGCAAATCTCTACACACCCAAGGGGAGGTGCTAAGATGCTGGCTGCGGGTGCCCCATGGAATTCTTTTCCACAATGATTTCTTTATTCTTCCAACCCCTTAGCTTTTGTTTTCTTCTACTTTCTCTTGATGTGCTGTTTTTTTTTTTAATTTAACATTTGCTTTATTAGTCTACTTAGCGGGCATATGTTAATTAGGCTTCTAAGCTGCCATCCCATCCTAAAAGCTGCTTACTCTTTTATGAACACCTGCATGTCTTTCCCACCTTCCACCCTCCACAGTGAGCCAGTTCAGTCTGCACTTCGCTGGTGCTGCTCCTCCCAGCGTCTGTTGGTTAATTGAGCCCACTGGCCCACTGAGCTGAGTTTCCCGCATGCCCTGCTATTCTCAATTCTGTTTCAACCTAGACATTAACACAGCATGAAGAGCTTGGAGGTGCATTTACAGCCAAGAAGAGAAATTATAGGTGCTCACAAATCAGCTTGAACATGGTTTCATGCAGAAATCTGTGTTTTTGAATTTCAATATGTTAAATTTCCTGGTAAACCAGTTATTTCTTAAGAAATTAGGGACTAAATTTTGGTGGGCTCTCAACAGTGATTCTGATTTCCAAGAGCAAAGTGCTTGGGAGCCATTCAGTGTGAACCACATCCCAAATTCAGGAATATCATGTTTGCAAAAATCTTTCTGTTGTACTTAGACTTTAGTCATTTCTCATTATAAACACAGAGAAATAAAACATTTTTTTAATGCTGACCATTTTGTTTTTCTCACATATTGCCTAAAAATATATTTTCCTCTGATATTCTGTTCTTATTTTAGGTCACTTTCCAACTCTTGTGTGTTTGGATTATTTTGTTTTCTGGCCTGGCTGTTGCCCTCCTTACATGATTATCTATGTAAAAAGAAAAAATCAGCTAATACACCTTCAAAAGTATGAAGGACAAATGACTTACCAAGATATCATGGTTTACTATTAAATAAAATAAACATAAACCAGTTAAATGTAATATTCTGGAGGGATTATAAGGTCCTAAATTGCCTGAAAATGTTAGTGCAAGCATTTATGATAACCTCTCTAAAACTGGGTAACAATGATCACTTGGTTTTATTACATATAACATAGGTTCTTTAAAAAGCAAAATCATGCACTGTCAAAGTTAATTAGAAAATTTGAAAGTATTGAGATAAAGAAGCATTTACATAGCTGGAAATATTCCAACTAAGGAAATTGTTTCTGAAGATGGGTAAGAGTTTTCAAGAACAAGTGTCTTTGAAATACATAATCATGCCAGGGAGGAGAGATTTCAATTTCTCTTGGATTTTCAGATTTAGATATCGACTGCTCTAAATAGAGGAAATATTTTTTTTGTAAACTGAGAAGGCATTAGGTCATTTTTTGGTCTTTCTTTCTTGTGGCAAAGGCTTGTCTGTCAGAAATGTATCTGGGCCCACTTTTTACCTGGAAAGAAACTTGAAGATTGAAATGCAGACTCAACTCTGCCCTGACTCTTGTAATGGCACCACATCCTGATGTGACAGGCTGGTGATGCCTTGATTGAAGGGTGCTGTGCTTGTGTAATGGGAGATTTTCTGGACGAAGTGAGGCCTACATAGCAGCCTCAAGTTTTTGCCTCATTGGGAATTAAATGTAAAAATGCATGTTTGTCATTGCTAAGATTCTTCCCCTGATGGTGAATGACCCAGATGCAGATTGAGAAAATCTACTGTTGCTAATGGATTTGCAGGTTGTGTTGCATCTTAATTTAGAACAACACAGTAGCAGGAAGAACAATTAGATGAATTTATAAAGTAGCCAGTCTGGGTGATTTGGATTCTCAAGGGGTCAACCAAAACACTTGATTTCAGTTACCTTAATTTAAAGGACTCGTGCAGGTCCACAGTCTTTAAATATTATTTGATTTTCTTGGGTGGTAAATTGAAGTCTCCTGATAAGGATTGAAAATATAAAGATTTTGAACTGTATCATGCAGGAAAAAAATAATTTCAAGGCTTGCAGGAGAAAAGAAGAAACACATCAGATATGTAGCCCAGATTAGGAAGCAAGTTGTGTTCTCATAGCAATTCTTTTTTAAAAATTTTTAATTGAATTCTTTTTTTTTTTATTTTTGAGACAGGGTCTCGCTTTGTAGTTCAGGCTGGCCCTGAGCTCACTATGGTGCCCAGGCAAGCCGCCGCGAACTCAGCAATCCTCCTGTCTCTGCCTCCCGAGTGCTGGGATTACAGGCTGTGAGCCACCACGTCCAGCATTGTGGTATGTGATGTTGATTGTTGGTGGGCCTGTCTCCATGCCCAGCATTATATGTGGTTACCGGGGATCGAACTCAGGTCCTTGCGCTTGCAAGGCTGGCGCCGGAACCACTGAGCTAACCCTCCAGCCCTTTAACTGATTTCTTTATTGGTACATTTTATATACAGCTCACAATCACACTGAATATTGAAGAATTTGTAGCAGTACCAAAACAATTCTTATATTTAATTCTCAGATCATTGTACCAACTTCATGGTATCATCCTAATTTTGTTGGTAAGCCAAAGATGAGAATACTCTTTCTAAAGGCACAGAGTTAATAACCCTTTGAGGACATCTTTCAATACTTAACTACTTTCCTCTGTCTGATGAAGCAGAGAATTAAGTCAAACTCATAGCTCAAGGTCCAGTGGTTCAACCAGGGCTGCTAAGACTTTCAGTTTTGCTCTCCAAAACAGACACACTGGTGTATTACTGCCAAATCAACCTTGGATTCAGGGACTGGGTTGAGCCCTCAGTATCTTTGTGATCCCTTGGTTTCCTTGGGTGGCCCATTCTATGAGACCAAGCCTTCCTTTGGAGAAAATTCCGCTCCTTTAACTAAATTCATTAGTCTTGTCTATAGTCTAGTCTACCCTATGGATTATTTATGTGGCCCTGGTTCATTATCTACCTCTTTCTCCCATCACATCACCTATGAGCATAGAGTCTTTGTTATATGTGCTCCTAACTACTCCATCTGTCTGCTGAAAGGCTTAGGATATCTGGAGCTTTGTTTGAGATTCTCCACTGTTTGACTCTCTCCTACAAAACACCTCAGTAATTCAATCTACTATACTTGAAACCCTTTAGCAACTAATCCTTTTGGAAGGTAAGACTTTTTGAATTTGAGCATTTTGACCTTTGGAAATGTCTTATTTTATATTGAACCCAAATTCATTCACTAGGGCTTTTACCCAGTATCTTGCTAAAGAAGTGATATTTTTAAAGGCCTGAAGCAAGTAGATGACAGATTTAATTATCATTTCTTGCTGTTGCAAATGAGAAGATCTTGGAACTCAGTCAAATCTCTTGGCTGAAGGTGACATTATCCATTCATTTCTTCATTCAGAATAGCTATCTGAATGCCAAACAGGTGCCACACGTGGTTTTAGTCACTTGAGAGATATCAGTGGTCAGAATCCATGAGAAAGAAAATGTCTAATCACTTTTTTAATAATAGGAAAAATATTAGACATTAAAGATAGTTATCTTTTTTATCATTGAGTCATCTCCAGATTTAATGCAACCAGTTATTTCTATATGCAATATGATGTCACCCTCATTAGAATATAAGTACCCAAAGGCCATGGACCATATTGTGCTGCTCATTATTAAATCTTCAATACTCAATAAATAGCTTTATAATAGTATGAATACACCAGGCTTATTTCTGGAAATCTTCTGATTTGAACTGGAATCTGAATTTCATTACTTTAGATAAAATAAAACAGAAGCAGTAGAATGGAATAATTTTATACTATGAGGACAAAGATTGACTGTAATTACAGCACATGGGAGGTTGAGGCAATAGGATCATGAATTTAAGGCCAGCCTGGGCTACATAGTGAGACCTTACCTCACGAAACCAAAAACAACACGAAACAGAAAAAAAAGGTGTCATTTTAAGGAAATGATAAGAAGTAGAGTAGAAGTGGTCTAGTTTGGTCAAGGGTGAGGCTTGCAGGAGAGTAAGGTTATGGTTATAGGCAAATTAAAAATCCTGAGATGAATGAAGACAAAGACTGTAACATAAAAATGTAGAGAAGGCCAGAAGCTTATTTGTCCAAGTGAAGAATTTTCTAAGACCAAACCCCATGATTTTATCGTCATCAGTACATCTTGAAACTCTCACCAATAGAAACACCATTTTTCTATGGATAGTTTTCAAATAAATACTTGCAGTTTACTTTTGAACCTGTATCTTTGTATGCCAATACAACTGATTTATCCATTTATTAGTGCCTTATTCTTTGTCATCTCTTAAAGTATTATAGTTCGAGGCTTGCCTGGATTACTTAATGAACTTAGGACTGGCCTGAACTACAAAGCAAGATCCTGTCTCAAAAAAAAAAAAATATATATATATAGGTACTGTTTTTGGTTACCTTATGCTTGCTGTATTATTTATTTAACTGAGGTACAGTTATTTTTTGTAAAAAGAACAATGTCTTTTACTACAAAAATGTTATTATATTGGTCAGGCTGAGTAAAAATGCTGAGGACAGATAGACCTGTGGGTTTGTAATGGCTCAAATGCAATGAAAATCTGTCTTCTTTGTTTTCCAGGGTGGGGTTCCTGTTTATTTAAAGCTTTTTCCTATATGTATGTTCAAGACCAGCTCTTTTCTATCTGTAGTTCTTTCTTCAGCAGGATTTTATGTTCTCCTGTATCATACATCAAGCTTGAAGCAGCTGGATAGACTAAGAACACATCGTATTCTTAAAACTTGGCTTACAAATGCTAACATTTCCAGTCAGTGCTACACCTCCAGTGTTATTGGAGATGAATCATGTGACCACACTAGATGGATGTTGGCCTGAGGATGGAGTTCTATCCTGGGCATCCACTTCCCAGACATAGGTCTGAACACTAGGGGACAAAAGTGGATTTTGATGGACAGCTAGCAGTTTCTGCTAAGCACAAAGTAGTGTTTAACAAATATTTGTTGATATATTTATATCAGCAGTAAAGATTAAATTGCTTTTATTTCTCCTTGGACCAGTGCTGTTTAACATCTCAGAGGTTTTAGAAAGTTCTGTAATGGTATGCACTAGATTATGCATTTCTTCAACAACAATTTGAAAGATTGCTGATGTTTATCTAGGGAGATCTGAAGCCATTTAATATTATTAATTGCTAACAAACGGATAAGATTTATAAGAATTGTCAAAGCTTAAAACTCCAAATAATCATTCCTCACACAAGAAAATTTATTATGCCATTATGCTTATTTCTATCAGGGTTCCTATAGTGCAATCACTGTTCGCTATTAAATTTTTATTGCACATTTAATTTATCTTTCCCTCTAGTGGGGGAAACATAGAATTCATTTGACACTAGTATCATCTCCCCTTCCCTTTTTCTCATGACTCCTGCTTCCCCTGAAGTAGATAGAAATATATTTGTATCTTGGTATTAATTATAGAGGAGCTGAAGATAACAATGCTTGTTGCTGTAGGATGAAAATTAGCAAGGCAAAATTAGCTTCATGGAAAACCAAGTGGACTTCCATTATAAACATCCATTTTCAGTGCTTTCCATAAAGAATTGTGGAAAAAAATCTAAGCTAAGTTTTATAAGCTAAAACTTGCTTTTCATTGACTAAAATAGAAAGCAGTTTTTGTTTCAAAATATTAAAGGCAGACTGCTTGGTAAAAATTGAGGGTCATGGCTAACTAGTTTATAAAGTGTTGCATGAAAAATGAAGTTGTGTGTTTCTAAGGTTTTATCTTATATCAGTGAAGCTAAACCAATCAGTTTTCTACTCCTTTTCCTACCCTCAGAATTATATATAGTTGAATAAAGAGGGAAACAATGATACAACATAAAAAACAGCTTTTCTGTCACCAGTGCCTTCCTTAATAAGGCCAGATTCAATGGAAGCACCTTCCCTTAGCTCCTTCATAGTGGAAGCATTCTCATGTTTTTCAGAAAGATTTCCGGCTGCCAGGCCTAATTCACTGACAGAAGTCAGATTATATTGTTTATTCTTAAGCTTTAATCTTTCACAGGATTTGATGACACACTATAACTCTTTTCCTGACGTTAAATTACATCAACGTTTTGTTTGTATCTTTGGTAAGAGGCTGAGTTTGGCCAAATATCAGATATCCCTCTTTCTTGTGCCAAAGTGACATTATGTGTTTTCCCCATTGACTTAACTGTGAGGCCTAAGTGTCTGCTCCGCTGAACTCCGGAGAGTGCATCGAGGTCCTCCCTCCGTGTATCTGCTCCCACAGAGTGGTGGTTATGACTTTAATATGCTCTCTTCCACCACTCTCTGCTGGCCATGGGTTTCCCTTCCAAAACAAAGAAGATAATTTATTTACATATTTGCCAGTGAATATGGTTATTTTAGATTTTTACACTAATGGTCTGAAAGACAAAATAACTAGTGCTGGGATTTAATTATAGTATTTTCAGGATTTTGATAGTAGGCTGTAGCTTGGCAAACTATGCCTTTCAAAGTAGTTTCTCATTTTCTGTATCTTTGTGGATATAAGAATCAGTTAAAGAGCCCCTCAAAGTGAACCACCTTTCCATTTATCTGCATCTGTTTTTATCTAAAGTCTTTCTGTTGGCCTCAAAAATATTAGTAGAGTCAACCATGCCCTCTATTATCCATCACTATAGGTAAATGCTAGGACTGCTGGTATCATTGGCCCAAGGGGGCTACATCTCTCTTCAGGTGCCAGTCAGCTTTCTGTACTTGGTGAGGGCTCAATAAATCTTATCTCTGTGTTTTTAATACATTCACTGATTTTTTTCTGCAAATTTAGGAGACCCTCCTCTTTTATGAAATGATTCATAAGTTCCTTCTTCTGGGACTCCCAAGATTTCCTCCTCCATATTCACACATACATACACCAAACCAATCCTGAAGTAACTGACACCTATTCAGACTATGTCAGAGTAAAAGAAGTATCAGGGAAGGAGGTATCTGTTTTAATGGTAGAAAGAGTAATGAGGAAAAGGAAGAAGTAATGGTAGAAAGAGTAATGAGGAAAAGGAAGCAATAATTTTGCAGAATTATTCAAACCACTTTGTACAGGTTTTGAATTCATCACTTGTTGCATTTGTGGATGGAGTTTTCTTGCATTATATCACTGTGCAATTTTCTCACAGATCATAGCTTCACTAATACTATCACCTGCCAGCTGTTTGTAATTCAACCACAGCAACAAACGTTTTTCCACCTCTTCTAGTACTTATGTCCTCGCTTGGTTATTCCTTTTGCCACATTAGCACCATTGATGGCACTCTTATTTTTTAGAATAGTTGAGATTGTGGATTTTGCTTGTACTTTGAGATTAGATTTGTTATGCAAATGTAACACTCATGCTTTTCTGCAATTTCTTTCATCATTTTTACAGTTATTTTCTTCAAAACCTTCTTATAACATTCTTGCACTACACTTCATTACCTTCATTATTTTCCTGCATACTCTGGTTGCCCTCTTTCCTGCTCTGCACTTTCTTTGGAGCCATAGTGGATTGAATGATACTGTACAGTACTGTATGTGCTGAAAAGCATTAAAAAAAAGCTTCACAGCCAGGTGTGGTGGATCACGCCTGTAATCCCAGCACTTGGGAGGCAGAGATTGGAGGATTGCTGAGTTTGAGGCTTGCCTGGGCTCCATAGTGAGCTCAGGGCCAGCCTGAACTACAAAGCAAGACCCTGTCTCAAAAAAAAAAAATAAAAAAGGCTTCACAGTAAGTGCACAAGTCTTTTTGTAATCATGATCTCAAGTAGAGGAAGCCAGAGCCATGGGTTTGAGCAGGGAAGATGGCCACGGGTGTGTTTGTTAATTGATGCAGAATTTGTGAATAGAAGCAAAATTTTGCTGTTTGAATTGTTCATAAAAAGAGGCCTTTATGAACTGAGGCTTTACTGTATTTGCTTCATTTTCTTAGTTTTTCTCTGAAGACCAATTTTCTCTTTCCCAAGCATACCTCTCAGCTTCCTAATTAATTTAACTCACACAGAACTTTGATTAACATGATATTGACATTATGTGAATGTTTGGTTCAATCATACTGCATCAGTTGTTCTTAGTTTTTATGTGCTTTTGTTCAAAGTGTTAAATCCAGGCAATGTCACACAAGCTGTTTCTTGCTAACTGATGGTCTTTTGTAGTCAGAATCAGTTAAAGTTAATTGATATTCTGAAACCTTGCAGGCATCATTTAATAGGGATAAAATTGATAATATAATATCATATAGCTTCATTAATTGATGAGAGTTTTAAAAATTTCCATTTTTATTTGTATATGTATGGACTTGGTACATAACATGTCTCAGTTTATTTCTTCAGCCCCTTACCTCCATGTATTGATCTCCTTTACATTTGAAAAAATCTATCTCCCTACTTCCTGTGGTCAGTAATAAATGATTTATTTTACTAAAATTGAATATATGAACACCTTCATTACTTGTGATTTTATTTAAAAAATTAACTTCAGAAAATTAGGAAAAGGTTCTATCTAATGTTCTTAGGGAGAAATAAAGTTTTATTTTTAATTTTCCTGTTTTATTTATTTATTTATTTATTTATTTATTTATTTATTTATTTAGAGACAGGGTCTCACTTTGTAGTTCAGGCTGGCTCTGAGCTCACTATGTAGCCTAGGCAAGCTTCAAACTCAGCAATCCTCCTGTCTCTGTCTCCTGAGTGCTGGGATTACAGGCGTGAGCCACCATGCCTAGCATTGTGGCATGTGGTATTGATTGCTGGTGGACATGAGTCTCCATGCCCAGCATTGTATGTGGTTACCGGGGATCGAACTCAGGACCTTGCGCTTGCGAGGCAGATGCCAGAACCACTGAGTAATCCTCCGGCCCTGTTTTATTTATTTTTGAGATAAGGTCTTGCTTTGTAGTTCAGGCTGGCTCTGAGCTCACTGTGTAACTCAGGGAAGCCTCAAACTCACAACAGTCCTCCTGCCTCTGCCTCCCAAGTACTGGGATTACTGGCGTGAGCCACCATACCTGGCACTGTGGTGTGTGGTCCTGAGTGCTGATGGGCCTGAGTCACTATGCCTGGTATTGTTGTATGTGGTTACTGGGGATTGAACTAGGGACCTTGAACTTGCTGGGCAGGCACCAGAACCATTGAGCTCAATCTCCAACACCTGTTTTCCATATTTTTTGAAAAAAAATTTCCTGGATAGGGGCCAGAGATTTGGCTCAGTGGTTCCAGGGCCTGCCTCACAAGTGCAAGGTCCCTGGTTCAATCTCCGTTAACTACACACAACAATACTGGGTGTGGTGGCCACACCCACTGGCAATCAGTACCTCATACCACAGATGCCGTGCTTTGTGGCTCAAGCCTATAATCCCAGCACTTGGGAGGCAGAGGCAGGAGGATTTCTGATTCAAGGCTTGCCTGGGGTACATAGTGACCTCAGGGCCAGCCTGAACTACAAAGCAAGACCCTGTCTCAAAAAAATTTTTTTTCCTTGATAATATCTTGTTTTTATTCTGAATTTAAGTTAGGTATACAATTTTTATAATAGATAATCCTTTTTGCTTTTGTGCCAAATGTGTGTTGAATATTTAAATAGTACTGATTTGAAAAGCCAATGCATAATACCCCAACCCCAGATGACTGCATCTTTCGCTGGGCATGGTGACATCTAGCACAAAGAACAAGATTGACCTCAGTGGTGTCTCCAAAAGCTATGTTTAGGAGTTTGCCCAGCCACCTCTATCAGGGCATTTGCTTTGGTGCCATAAGCTGTGTACTGAGCCTCTCCAATGTCCACAGGCAAAGCAGCCACCAAAAAGAGTGGCAGAAGATTAGAGGCATTCACACACCGCTCTTTGTCTGGGCCAGAATGACAGTTTAAACAGCCTATAGCCACAGAGACCCCTGGACATGAGTAGAGGTTGAATTTTTACCAGTTTGTTCTGCTTTTGTAGTTTGAGCTCCTCCTCTCAAGCCACCTCCTGCAAAGTCAGACATACTTATCTGCACAGATTATTATAATTGCTGTTGTTTTTTTTTATTGTTGCTGCTGGCCATTGTTAACATTGGATGACTCTAGGTCCTCTATATCTGTAGGTCCTTCCCTCCCAGCAAAGTGATTTTGGAAGCAGTCTCATTCAGGACCATCTTCCATCAGTGCGGAATTAATGCACAGGGATAGGACGGGGAGGCAGAAGCACCTGCAGGCAGGCTGTTTTCCTTGCTAACTCATCATCTGCCTTTGGGGTTAGAATCCCCCAGGCTCCAGAACTGTGAGTGTGCAGCCTGGCCTGTCTGAGTGCATGAGCGATGGATCGCACTGCTTGGACATTCCTGGCTGACGCTGCTGTCAGCTGCTCTCAGAGCAACTGTCATCGATGAAGGGAGAGTGAGGAAATGGCTCATCTAGAAACCATGTGCCTTCTTTTCCAGATTCGGTGTTGCTTGCTGTTGGTGTTGACAGCACATGGCCAGAGAATCTTCTCCTTTAGTGACTTCTGGAAATCTGCCCAAGGCCACCCAAGCTCTCCTCCTCAGCAGCTGTTCAGATATGGAGTCTCCATGTCCTTTCACATTTTTCCCTCTTTTGCAGATTTAGCACTCACAGCCACTTGCATTCCTCATGCACTCTACACTTCCCAGACAATATTCCCTTCCTCCCCACAGCACTCCTCATCCCACCATGCCAGGGACTGCTGGGGAGCCAACAGGAGAAATTTATGTAAATAAGCAAATATTGGCACTTAAGTCAGAATGTGACTCTGAAATAAGGCCTTTACCTAAAGGAAGTGAGTGAAACTGTTTTACTTTTAGTCCTTGCTGGATTTCTTTCTCTGATGACTTGCTTGGTGGTTTTTCAAGTCACTGCTACTGAGTATACACGAGTCCTTATCACTTGTAATTCCTCTAAACCTGAAGGTTTTTGGACCAGAAATTAAGTATAGAAAAAAAAATAGATCATTGGAATGCAAATCCACCTACTCCATAAGATTCAGTTTGTTTTATCTTCTTCTTAAAGTCTTCATGTACTACTCCAGTGTCACAGACTGATATAATCTCCTTTGCTATTCATATGTCTTGTAATAATGTGGGAAAATATGTAACTTATATTTGTATACCTTCAGGTCAATTTCTAGGTCTATAAAAAACTGCACACTTTTCTCCTCTTAACTGAGTTAGAGGAGTCTTTGGGGGATGATCCTTAACGCTTAACTGGAATAAATCTGAGAATGGAGAAGATGGGGGTTGGGCAGTTTTTCAGAGGATCAATTACAAACTCTAAAGCAAACACAAGGAAAGCATGTAATTGGAATAAACATTATTGATATTGTTATGAAAAGCAATATTGATTTATTTTTGCTTCCAAATCACTTCAGCAAGTGATTTGAGACAGTTTATATCTACCTGCCTTCCCATCTGCATATGTACAATGAGATACATTTTTAAAATAAAAGTAAAGAAATGGCAGCAAGGAGGAAGTGAAATCCCTGGAAAATAGGATAAATGGTGAGCTTTGATAACACATAATGAATACCATATGACGTTATTCAGCTGTTGGGTATGAGCCTCAAATTTGGTTGTAAATTTACCAGCAACCACAACAAAGAGGAAACACAATCTGTCGAAAAAATTCTGATGCCTGTAAAAGGAAAACTGAGCAAGGACAGGAAAAGGCTGCTATTCTGGTTCTGAGCATCTAATGGCCTACTACTCATAAACTCCCACTCAGGACTCCTGAGAAGAGATATAACTTAATGCTGTGGATAATGTCACCAGCAACATTTTTAGAAAGAGCTGAATTTCTTATAGCATCCCCCAGGGCATGCTAGTAGTACACAGTTTGATGAGGCCCTAAACTATGCTTAATGTGGTAAAATTTCTCCTGAACTGAAAGCAGAAGTGGTATGTTATTTGTAAGACCACAAATCCTGAAAATCAACCCAGGAGAGGAAAGTATGGCAACATATCACTAATTGTACATATGGATCTCAGTAGAGGTCATAAAATCTCCAAAGAGAATGTCTGGATATGATGTAAATGTACAGATAGGGAAATATTTCTTTTGAAATGTAATTATGGTTTATTACCATATCTTCCATACCAGCAAATCAGCAAAACAGGGTCAAATCTTACCCAAAATCTAAATCCTCAAAAAAAAAAAGAGTAGAAAATATTTAATATCAAATTTCCAATTAAGAAATAGGATTAACAGTTTTATTTGCACTGTTAGTATCTTGGCAGTGGCAGCACTGGGTGATCCTATAAGTGGACATTTTGCAGGGCTGGAGAATGAAAGAATTGAACACTGAGGATGAATGCTGGACCACAATGGGATACTGAAAAGAAGATGTGTCCTAAACAAAAGGGGGCACAAGCCTGATGGCATGAGAGAGGGAAAGAGGGAGAGAAGACAAAAAGACATAGGACAAATAGGAGGAAAAAGTGGATAAAAGAGAGGTGTATCTCCAAGGGTGGTTAGCAATTTGATTTTTATGGCAGGAAACAGTGGTGAATAAAAGATTTCCTCTAAGAACAGGGGGTGAGGGGATGAGAGAGGTTTCTGATATTCTTTTAAGTTGTCTTCACACCCCAGTAAAGTAACAGCACTCTGTCAGGGATGCTGGCCCTGCCAGAGAGATGCACAGATGAGTTCATGCTTCAGAATAACAGATAAGGGGCGAGAGGGCTGGCTGGTCTTGGCCTGTAGGCTCTGAGTAGGCTTGGATGTGTTTACTAGTTGCTGTAGTGCCATAGCTGGGTTTCCCATGGGTGAGCAATGAGATGGTAGTTTTATTTCTGAAGTGTCTCCTTGGTAGCTTCATGGAGCAGTGACTGAAGAGGCCTTTGCTTGTGTTTTGCCTTGAGATTGTGTATGTTGAGCCCTTTTAAAAAGCCAGGAAATGATGAACACTTGTTCTATCTGCTCTTTTATGGTCTCATAAAATGTTTAAGGCTTACTGTGACAGACAGCTAAGAACAACATACTAGATGTTTTATTCTAAAATACCATTCTTGTTGAGTCATTCTCTCCCTAGTGACTTTCCTAATCCCTCATCCCTGATAGGAGAGGCTAATAAATACATCAGCCCACACTCCATGACCTCCTCACTACAGTGCAATCAAAGACTTTCCCCTCCCTTTTTATCTAATTCTCCTCTCTAAGTGAATTAGTTTACTTAGCTCCCAAATGGGTCTGTTTCATTGTGAGTGTTTTCTCTTTTGAGGAGGTCCTGTGCATTTCTGTCTTCTGAGCCAATCATTCTCTAAACTTTAAGATACTTATTGAATGTTTTACTTTTAATGAGGCAAAATAAATTAGGGCCTGGTTCCTGGAAACAAATGTAGTTGGGCTACATCTCAGCTTTGCTGACTGCCAGCTAACAGATGGTACAATACTGTATCCAGAATGCTGTCAAAATACAGAATATATCTATTACCATTTTATGGCCATGTCCATTTCCCTCTCTCACTTTCTATTTGATCCCTGAGAAGCACTGATCTGTTCTTCAATTATACAGTCTTACTGCTCTTATAAAAGTGGAGTTAAGTATACAACATTATAAAATCATTCTTTTCACTCAGTATAATTCTTTGGAGATTTATCAGGCTGTTGTGAATGTCAGTAGTTCATTTGATGTTATTGCCAAGGTCATATTCTGTGCTAAATGTACCACAGTTTGTTTAACCTTTCACCCATTAAAAGACATCTGTGTTGTTTATAGCTTGGGCTATTAAAATTATAATTGCTGTGACATGTGTGTAACAAATGTTACACGAACAAATCCATTGTACAGAATTTACCTTTTAGCTTTTTTTTTTTTTTTTTTTTTAGCTGTTAAACTCATTTGGACAATGGTTGCATTATTTTATATTTCCACCAATATTAACATACTTCCATTTCTCCCCCTTATTATTCTTATTAAATATCATGATTATTTTGTGTTATTTTATAATGAGCTATTCTGTTAATCCTGTAGTGACTCTAATTGCAATTTTAATTTGCATTTAAGAAATAAGTAATGTGTGACTTCTTTTTTTTTTTTTTTTTTTTTTTTTTTTTTTTTTTTTTTTTTTTTGAGACAGGGTCTCGCTTTGTAGTTAGGCTGGCTCTGAGCTCACTATGTAGTCTAGGCCAGCTTCGAACTCAGCAATCCTCCTGTCTCTGCCTCCTGAGTGCTGGGATCACAGGCGTGAGCCACCACCGTCCGGCATTGTGGTATGCGGTGTTGATTGTTGGTGGGCGTGTCTCCACGCCCAGCATTATATGTGGTCACCGGGGATCGAACTCAGGTCCTTGCGCTTGTGAGGCAGGCGCTGGAACCACTGAGCTAACCCTCTGGCCCGTGACTTCTTGTTATATGCTTATGATTCATCTATTTGTGCTGTGTGATAAAGCATTTCCTAGTATCTTTAATCTGTTTTCTGATTATATTTTTTGAGAAGGTCAAGTTTTTGAAATTATTTATGGATTCTTATCCTTTGTCCGATATGTAGATTGCAATTTTTTTCTCACATTTTATAGCATGTCTTTTCATTCTCTGAATAGGATCTTCAACAGAGTAATATTACTTTAAAAAAATTTATGAAGTCAAATTACCAGTCTTTTCTTTAATAGATTATTCCTTTTGGTATCCAGTCTAATAACCAGTCCTAGATCCTGAAAGTCCTAGAGTTCTTTGGAAAGTTTTTATAAATTTAAATTTAAGTTCATGATATATTGAGTTTGTTTATATACAAAATGAGAGACTTAAGTAGGGATTCTAATTTTTTCCCTTCTTCCCTTTTCACTTCCTCCCCTCCTCTTTCCTTTTCTTCTTTCCTTTTTTCTTTCATTCATATTATTTACCTTTAGATCTTCAATTACTTTACCACTATTTATTGAAAAAGTCACCCTTCCTTCATTAAATTCCTTTTGTGTTATTAAAAACTGAGTAGATATTGTCTATCACCAGACTCGGGCCAGACACTCTGTGGGATCTCCATTCCCCTTGGGCAAGTCTGGGTAAGCACCAAGGAAGCCATGCAGTGACTTCTGCCTCCTGCAAGCAGCCTGCCTGCCACCAGACCTAGGCCATCCTGTGTGAGCTCCACTCCCCCTGGGTGAGTCTAAGTGTCACAGAGATTACAGAGTGACTTTCACCACAGACCATCAGCCTTCTGTCCTCTCATCCAGACCAAAAGGCCAGGGGACCTTTCCCCTGCTAGTGAGTCTGGAGAAGTGCTGTGAAGATCACGCCCTGACTTCTGCCATCTGCTAGCAGCCTGGCTGTCTTCGGACCCAGGCCAGAAGCCTTATGAGAGCTCCATTCCTCTTTGGATAAGTCTGGGTAAGCACCATTTAGGTCATGCAGTGACTTACAGTGCTTGCCAGCACAATAGAAATGAGAAAAAATTCAGTCACCTAGACACAAAGATCACCATAAGGGAATTCAGGGTAAAGGGAAATGGAGCAATGTGAAGCTCTATCACCAGGAATCTCTGAACTGGTAACAAAAGCAGATCTACTAAAATGGAAATCAGAACTGATCTCTGAGATGAAAACAGAGACACTGTGTACAGTGAAAGACTTCATTAAAGAAGAGGTCAGGAACACCATAGAATCTAAGGTAACAGAAGCAATGGGACATTTTAAAGAGCTTCAAGCGTACTTCCAGGTAATTAAAAATAAGAACAAAAGCTTGTGAAGTAGGACAAATGAAACTGAAGACTGAATTTCAGACCTGGAAGACAGGATTACAGCCAATGAACAGGAAAAGAATAAAATATGGAAAATGGCAAGGGACCATGAGAAATTCATCCAACATCTCCTAGATGACTCATAGAAGAATAACAAATGTGATTGGAGTCACTGAAGAAGTAGGAGACAGTGCAAAAGACATAAAAAAAACTGTTAACAGATATAATGGCAGAAAACTTCACAGGAAAAGGGAAATAATTGGGTATAGAGATGAATGAGGCCTATAGGTATCCAAAAGACCATGGTATATATATAAAAAACTACACCTAGGCATATAATTATCAAGGATCCAGATATCCAACAAAAGAATGAAATACTGAAAACAGAGGAAAACAACAACAACAACAAAAAACATGTGAAGGGAAGCCCATGAGGATCACAGCAGACTTTTCAATGAAAATACTGAATGAAAGGAGACACTGGAGTGAAGTGTTTCAAGTCTTGGAGGAAAATAACCTCTAACCTAGATTGATGTATCCTATAAAACTATGTTTCAAAATAGTGGAGAAATAAGATACTTCCATGACAAAGAACACCTGAAGGACTTCTATTACAAAACCTGCACTCCAAAATATTCTAAATAATAATCTTGGAAAAAAAACGATGAAGGTCAAAAACTCATGGGCTGAGAATTTAGCTCAAGTGGTACTGTGCCAACCTTAGATGCACAAGGGCTTGAGTTCGATCCCTGGTACTGCAAAAACAAACAAACAAATCAACCCCCCAAAAAACATGAGACCTAGCAGACTGAGTTCATTGAGCCAGACAAGAAACTTTATGGAAAGAGGAAAAGCAAAGAATACATGATCAAAAGCAGGAAAACACTATGACAGGTATAAATCAGGCCATATCAGTCATAACCATTAATATCAGTGGCCTCAGTGGACCAATTAAAAGACAGACTGGCAGAATGGATTAGAAAATATCCTACAATATACTGCATACAAGAAACAAACCTAATTCAGAAAGAAAGCCACAGAATGAAAGTAAAAGGATAGATTACATTTCTCCATATGACAGGAAACTGCAAAAAGCAGGAGAAGCTATCCTATTTGCAGACAAAATAAATTTCAAACCAAAACATATTAAGAGAGACAAAGAAGAACATGGCATCCTTGTAGAGGGAACAATCCAAGAGAAAAAGATGACATTCATAAATATTTATGCACCAAATTCCAACACACCTAACTACATAAAACAAATATTAATAGATACAAAAACACTGATAAGCGCTAATACAGTAATAGTAGGGGACTTCAATACCCTGCTGTAACAACCAGACAGATTAACTGGATAAAAAAAAATCAATTCTGAAATACTTGAATTGAACCAAACCTTTGAACAAATGGATTTAATAGATGCCTTCAGAGTATTTTACCCCACAAAGTCAGAATATACATTCTTCTCAGCTGCCCATGGGTCATTCTTCAAATCAGACCACATACTAGTTCATAGAACATATTTAAGTAAGTGCAAAGGAATCGAAGTTATGTCCTGTAAACTGTCAGACCATAGTGCTTTGAAATTGGAGCTGAATAACAAAAGAAATCCCAAGACCCTCACAAACACCTGGAAATTGAACAATACTCTGCTGAAAAACTAATGGGTCACAGAAGAAATTAAGGAAGAAATTAAACAGTTTTTACAATTAAATGATAATTCCAGTACCACTTACAGGAATTTATGGGATACAATGAAAGAAGTTCTATGAGGGAAATTCATAGTAGTAAATGCCTACTAGGAAAATGGTGCAAGCTCAAATAAATAACCTACTGCTGAACCTCAAGCTAGTAGCAAAAGAGGAGTAAGACAAACCCAAAGCTCTGACTAAGAAAATTATAAGGATCAGTACAAAAATTATTTCAATGGAGACTAAGAGAACCATACAAAAAATCAATGATTCCAACAGTTGTTTCTTTAAAAAGATTAACAAAATTGACAAACCCCTAGCCCACCTTATCAAACAGAGGATGGAAAAGGCTCAAATGCATGCTATGAGGAAGGAAAAGGGGGAAATCACCACCAATCCAATGGAAGTCCAGAGGATAACAAACACCTACTCTGAAAATTTGTACTCCAATAAGATGAAAACATAGAAGAAATGGATACATTTCTACACACATATAAACTTCCACAGTGGAGTGAAGAAGATATAAAAATGTTAAATATACAATATCAATCTGTGAAATTGAATATGTAATAACAAATCTATTGACAAAGAAAACCCCTAGTCCTGATGGCTTTACTACTAAATTCTACAAAAGTTTCAAAGAAGAGTTAATGCTACTATTTCTCAAACTCTTTAATGGAATCAAAAGGGAAGCAATACTCCCAAATTATTCATTCCTGGAAGCAACCGTTACCTTCATTACAACAGGAGAAAAGAACTGATCAAAAAAGAAAACTACAGGCTAGCCTCCCTAATTAACATTAATGGGAAAATCCTTAACAAGGTATTGGCAAACAGAATACAGAGAATTATCAAGAAGAACATACACCCTGAACAACTTGAAATCATGCCAGGGATGTAAGGATGGCTCACCATACATAAATCAATAAATATAATTTACTGTATCAACAGACTCAAGGACAAAAACTGTATGGTCATCTCAGTAGATGCAGAGAAAGCATTTGACAAAATCCAATACAATTCATGATCAAAACTCTACAGAAACTCAGAATAGATGGACTTTATCTCAACCTAAGAAAAGCTATTTACAAGAACACAACAGCCAGCATTATCCTAAATGCTGAAAAACTGAAATCTTTCACACTAAGATGAGGAACCAGATAAGCATGTCCACTGTCACCATTCTTGTTCAATACAGTGCTAGAAACATTAGCCACTGCAATTAGACAAGACAAAGAAAAGGAATAGAGATAGGAAAAGAAGAAGTTAAACTGTCATTATTTGCTGATGGCATGATACTCTATCTAAACGATTCTAAAAATTCCATCAAACAACTGCTAAACTTAATCTCCAAGTTTAGTACGGTAGCTGGATACAAGGTCAGTGCTCAAAAATCAATCACATTTGTATGCACAAATAACAGATTTATTTATTTATTTATTTTTTTGAGACAGCGTCTCGCTTTTGTAGTTTGGGCTAGCTCTGAGCTCACTATGTAGCCCAGGCAAACTTCGAACTCAGCAATCCTCCTGTCTCTGCCTCCCGAGTGCTGGGATTACAGGCATGAGCCACCATGCCCGGCACTGTGGTATGTGGTATTGATTGTTGGTGGGCGTGAGTCTCCACACCCAGCATTCTATGTGGTTTCCGGGGATCGAACTCAGGACCTTGTGCTTGCGAGGCAGGCACCGGAACTACTGAGCTAACCCTCTGGCCCAAATAACAGATTTATTGTGAGAAAAATTGGGGAATCAGTTCCTTTCACAATAGAGCCCCCCCAAAAATGCAATATCTAGGAATCAGTCTAACAAATGAGGTGAAGGACCTTTTCTCTGAAAACTACAACACTCTGAATAAGGAGATTGAAGAGGATATCAGAAAATGGAATGACATCCCTTATTCCTGGGTAGGAAGAATCAATATCATCAAAATGGCTATAGTCCTACAATTACTATATAGATTCAATGCAGTCATGATTGAAATCTCAATAGCATATATCACAGATCTAGAAAATAGCATCCAAAAATTCATCTGGAATCTCAAGAGACCTAGAATAGCAAAAACAATTCTAGGAAACAAGGACATGGCTGGGAATATCACTTTCTCCAATTTGAAACTATATGACAAAGCCACTGTGCTAAAAACAGCATGGCACTGGAAAAGAAACAGACCTAAGGATCAGTAGAACAATTAGAAGATTCAGAAACAACTCCAGAAACACAAGCCACCTCTTCTTTAACAAAGGAGCCAAACATCCTCAATGGAGGAAAGATAGCCTTTTTAACAAATGGTGCTGGAAAAACTGGTGTTCATCCTACTAAAGACTAAAGCTAGATCCATCTCTTTCACTGCGTACTAAACTAAAAGTGGATTAGAGATTTACATATTAAAACAGAAATTCTAAACCTGCTTTAAAACAAGTTAGGTAGTATTCTTGGAAACACTGACTTAGGGAAAGACTTTATGAACAAAACCTCTATAGTATGAGAACTACCAAAAGAAATCTATAAATAGGATCTCATCTTATTAAAAAGCTTCTGGCCGGGTATGGTGGCTCACGCCTGTAATCCCAGCACTCGGGAGGCAGAGACAGGAGGATTGCTGAGTTTGAGGCTTGCCTGGGCTACATAGTGAGCTCAGGGCCAGCCTGAACTACAAAGTAAGACCCTGTCTCAAAAAAAAAAAAAAAAAAAGCTTCTGGACAGCCAAAGAAACCACTGGGAGAGCAGAAAGGCAAGCAACAATATGGGAAAAAGTCTTTACAAGCTGTTTCTCAGACAAAGGGCTACTATCTAGAATATATAAAGAGCTTTAAAAAATAAGTCCCCCCAAATTTAAATACCCAGTTCAAAAATGGGCATCTGAAATGAACAGACACTTTTCAGAGAAAGATGTAAAAGCAGTTAAGATGTCATTGAAGAAATGCTGAATGTCAGTGGTTATTCAAGGGATGCAGATGAAAACAACACTGAGATTTCATCTCACTCCACAAAAAATAGTGGCCATTTCAAAATTAGCCAGCAGCAAATGCTGACAAGGTTGTGGAGAAAAAGGAACCCTTCTCCACTGTTGTAGACTGGTACAACCATTATGGAGATCAGTGTGATTTCTCCAAATCTAGGATTAGAGGTGTCACTTGACTCTGCTATTCCCTGCTAGGGATATACACAAAATATTAGAAGACTCTTTTCACAGTTTCATAGGTGTACCCATAATTGTAGCAGCTCAGTTCATGATAGCTAAATCTTGGAAAGAACCCAAATGCCCATCAACTCTAGGCTGGATAAAGAGGATTGTTTTTAATTAAATGGAGTATTACTCTGTCAAAAATAATGATGTGATTGAGTCATTTATACTGAAATGGACTTACCTTCAGGACATATACATAAGTGAAATAAATAGGTCACAAATATGTAAATATATCTTTTCTCTGGTATGAGAAATTGAATTTGTGGGCTGGAGATTTAGTTCAGTGGTTCTGGCGCCTGCCTCGCACACGCAAGGTCCTGAGTTCGATCCCGGTAACCACATACAATGCTGGGCGTGGTGACTCACGCCCACCAGCAATTAATACCACATACCACAGTGCCAGGCATTGTGGCTCATGCTTGTAATCCCAGAACTTGGGAGGCAGAGACAGGAGGATTGCTGAGTTCGAGGCTTGCCTGGGCTACATAGTGAGCTCAGGGCCAGCCTGAATTACAAAGCGAGACCCTGTCTCAAAAAAAAAAAATTGAATTTGTAAATGAGTTCTAGAATGGATAAAAGATATTGTGAAAGAGTAAATATTCAAAGGGAAATGGAGATGAAAGGTAAGTAATGATGGGAAAGAGAAAGATTAATGGTTAAAATAAAAGGTAACAAAGGTTGTGCATATAAGGTGGGGGTTTGTAGAATACATAGGGGAGGGGGAAGAATGAGAAGTCATGTCATACTGATACAGGTTCTCAATGTTGAGTGTAATCATAATGTGTATATATAATGTACCAATAAATAAAAAATATTAGGGAGGCATATTTATATGGGTCTAATTTTGAGTTCTATATTTTGTTCTTTTATTTATGTGTCTATCTATCCATCAGTACCACATAATCAATACCATAATTCTTGATTATTAGAACTATATACCTTGTGATCAACTATGTCTTACTGCTTTATTCTTTTATTTAAAATTATTCTAGCTAATTTAATTCCTTACTTATTTAATATATATTTGAAGTAATCTTTACTTTGACATCTTTTCTTTACTTCCTTACTTATTTAATATATATTTGAAGTAATCTTTACTTTGACATCTTTTCTTTACTGAGTCTTCAGTAAAATTGATAGGTTCCTTCCATTTTTTTTCTTTTAATCAACAGAAGATGTTGGTGAAATCCTTAAAAAACACAGTTGATAGGATGTAATATCTTTTTTAGCCTATTGATATAGTATATTACAGTAACTTGCATATATTTAATTATCCATGAATTCTGGATGAAACATTGTTGTATAATTCCTTTGTTATCTTGCTAAATTTTATTTGCAAATACTATGCTAGAATTTCCCCATCTAAATATATAGGCTTCAGTATTATTTTCTTTTACTGTCTTTGATTTGCTCTGAGAGGAGTACTAGTTTTCCAAAACAAATAAGAAAGTGTTTCTTCTTATTCTTTTCTAGAATTGTTGGTAGAAAACTGGTAATAATTAACATAGCATAAAATTCTCCAGTAAAGTGACATGGGCCTGGATATTTCATTTTAATTGTAAATTTAAATTATTTAAATTATTTCACATAACTGAGTTGGGTAATTAATGTTTTTAAGGCAATAGATCAATTTCATCTAGCTGTCAGGTTGATTTGTCTCTGTTCATAGTATTCTATTGCCATTTTGATATTTATAGAATCTGTAGCAATTGCCTGTTTCTTTCCTGAATTATCAGGTAATTTTTTTTTTTTTTTGAGACAGGGTCTTGCTTTTTAGTTTAGGCTGGCTCTGAGCTCACTATGTAGCTTAGGCAAGCTTTGAACTCAGCAATCCTCCTGTAATTTTAACATCTCTGTTGTCTTGATGTCCTCACTTGTTGGTTATATTTTCTTTTGTTTGAGATCTTTGTATTATTTCTGTGATGAGTGATATTTCATTGAGACTTGAGCTTTTTTTTTTTTTTTTTTTGCTTTTTGGAGACAGGGTCTCGCTTTGTAGTTCAGGCTGGCCCTGAGCTCACTATGGTGCCCAGGCAAGCTGCCGCGAACTCAGCAATCCTCCTGTCTCTACCTCCTGAGTGCTGGGATTACAGACATGAGCCACCACGCCCAGCATTTTAGTATGCGGTGTTGATTATTGGTGGACGTGTCTCCACACCCAGCATTATACATGGTTACCTGGGATTGAACTCAGGTCCTTGTGCTTGCGAGGCAGGCACTGGAACCACTGAGCTAGCCCTCCAGCCCCTGAACATTTTTTTTTTATTGTAAAATTCTGGATTTGATTTAAGACCTTTATTTGATTATGCTTTGTAAAGGGAAGGTTTAGCATAGCCCCAAAACCTGTCAGGTGGAGACAGAAACAAGCTTTCCCAGAGGTCTGTGCTAACACCATAGTAATGGTGGCTGGTGTGTTAAAAGTCAACACTATCAACTGGTCTTCACAGACACCACCTTCCCTGGTATGTATCAATGTCCTGGACATTCACTGATCTTTCTGGGACATGTGAAGGTAAGGCCAAAGCTCTTTCTGTGATATTTGGTTATTGTGCTCAGAAAATGTTACCCTAAAGCATAGCAATTGATATGTTGATCAATTTGAAGTAGAGAAATTGGGAGGACTTTGAAGCTGTTCATTGCCAAAGTCCTCTTACTTCCACATACTAAACACAGGAGCAGGCTTTTCTCTGAAGTTTCTTCATTTACCTAAAGACTAAATCATACGGTTGCCTTTAATATTCTTCCTGAAGTTTCATTAATCAAGAAAGATTAAACTTGTATCACAGAAGAAGAGATCAAAAATGATGGGCTGGAGATTTAGCTCAGTGGTTCCAGTGCCTGCCTAGCAAGCACAAGTTCCCTGGCTTGATCACTATTAACCACATACAACAATGCCAGGTGTGGTGGCTCACACCCACCAGCAATCAGTACCACATACAACAGTACCGGGCCTGGTGCCTCAGGCCTGTAATCCCAGCATTTGGGAGGCAGAGGCAGAAGTATTGCTGAGTTCAAGGCCTGCCTGGGCTACATTGTGAGCTCAGGGCCAGCCTGAATTATAAAGTGAGACCCTGTCTCAAAAAAAAAAAAAAAAGAAAAAAAAATCATCATCCTCTCAAATCTAGAATTCATGTACTGCTCATGTAAATGGCTCACATGTTCCTCTCTTTGAAGAAAGGTGTATGTCTCTATCCTGTGCATATAAATAAATGTAAGAATTTTCTTTTGTTGAGCCTGTATCAAGTTATTTCAGTAGACCTATACAGACTTGACTTCTAGAGAAATGAAGAAATTCTTTTCATCCTTTCATTGAGATACAGTGATTGTTTTATAAAATGTTACTGTCTTGATAAGCTGTCTTCACTTCCATGATTTATCTAGATGCTTTTTGATTCTTGGGCTTTATAAAAAATGGGTTGGTATTTTTGGGTTGCTGACATCTTCAGCTCAACGTTTGAGATATACAAAACCATAAGAAAAGTCAGAGAGTTACCGTTGTAAAAGGGAGTCTAAATCTTCTATGATAATATGTATGAAGACTCCATCAAATAGTTTCTGAAAATAGGAAGAGAACCAAGAGTTGGGAGAAGCACAGAGTAAAATGAAACAAAATGGGTGGGAAAAAAAAGAGAAGAAGAATTATGTACACATATGTACCAATTCCCCATGATAACTGTAATCATTATATTCTGCAAATAATAACTAATGAAAGATATCAAGACCTAAATAAATTTGGCAAGATCATTTATTAAAATATTAAATGACATTTTCTTTCTTTTGTTTACTTCTTTATTTTCAACCAGTTCTCTTGCCAGATCATCGGGGACCTCAGAACCTTATATTTTCATTATTCAGTAAACTTTATTGGTACATTATATACATAGCTCACAATCACACAAAACATTGGGAATTTGTACCAATATGTGACACAGGTCAATTCTCATTTTTACCCACATCCCTGCCCACCCACGCCCTTCCCACCCCCTATATACGTACTCTTTTATTTTTTTCCAAATCATATTTATTCCTTCCCCTGATTACATTACCACACCAAATTCCTTTTGGATAGTTCCCATTCTACAAAAACTGTCATAAATTCGAGGGCTCCTTTACCTCTACAGGTACTTATATCAAAGAAAAGATCCAGTATTTGCACATCTGTGTTCCATTTATTTCACTTATTAGTGTGTCCTCCAGGTGTCTCCATTTGCACATAAATGAATCAATCTTGTCATTCTTTATGGCAGAATAATACTCCATTGTAAAACACACACACACACACACACACACACACACATCATCATCATCATCATCATCTTTATCCAGTCTCCAGTTGATGGACATTTGGGTTGTTTACAAGATTGGGCTATCACGAACTGAGCTGCTGTGAACAAGGGTGTACATCTGTCTTTCCAATGTGATTTTTAAAATTCCTTTGGGTATATTCCTAGCAGGGGCATAGCAGGGTCAAATGGGACCCCTAGTCCTAGTTTTCTGAGAAGTCTCCACACATATCTCCACAATGGTTGCACAAGTCTACGATCCCACCAACAGTGGAGAAGGATTCCTTTTTCCCCACAGCCTTGCCAGCATTTATTGTTGGTTGATTTTGTAATCACGGCCATTCTTTGTGGAGTGAGATGAAATCTCAATGTTGTTTTCATCTGCATCTCTCGAATGATCAGCGATGTTGAACATTTCTCCATATACTTCTTGGCTGCTTTGACTTCTAGCTCTGAGAAGGTCTGTCCATTTCAGATGCCCATTTTTGAATTGGGTCTTAAAACTTGGGGAGACTGATTTGTTTAATTTCCTTGTATGTTGTAGATAATAGCCCTTTTTCTGACAAACACCTAGTAAAGACTTTTTCCCATGTTGCTGGTTGTCTTTTAGTGGTGCCAGTGATTTCTTTTGTTGTGCAGAAGCTTTTTAGTAGGATTAGATCCCATTTGTTGATTCTTTCTGCTAGTTCTTGTGCAGGTTTTATTCATGAAGTTTCTGCCTAAGCCAGTGTCTCCAAGAGTTTTATATAATCTGTTTTCTAGCAGGTTTGTTGTCAAAACCTCATATTTTATGAATGAGTTGTACTGCTAGACAGAAGGCAGGGTCTAGAAGAGAATTTATCTAGAATCTGGAAGAGTAATAAGTGAAGGACCAGAGCACATGATCAGAATGGACTTTGGTTAATGGACTTTTTTTTTTTTTTTTTAACTGGGTTTGTTTGGATAATGGCAGCTGGATAAACCTAAGTTTTAAAAATAAGTACAAATATGCCCTTTTGTTTTGTTTCATTTTTAGCTTTTTAGAAAGTTCATTGTCTACATTTCTTTTTATTATTATTTCTTTTTTCTTATATGTGTACCACTTTTGCTGTTGTTAATGAGGATAGATTGCTTTCTGTTCCAGTTACTCAAAATTAATGTACTAATTTGATAATCAAACTTGAAAGCTATAAGAGTATTAGAAATATGTAGGAAAAATGACCAAGAGTAAAGTCAAGTAATAGGTCTATTAGAAAACATTTACTGAAGAGTTTTTTTAGTATAATAATAGTAATAAATTTATGCTATCACACGTACAGTACTTTCCTTATAATTTACTTTGTAAATAATTATTGATAGAGAATACTTAACAGTAATGTACAATTCTACTTTTGAGTCTTATGAGCTGTGTCCTTTTGTCTATCAGAATTTTAATTTTCTCCCTGATTTTACAGAAATTTATATTTATTGAAGATATATTTGTTATATTTATCACATGTTGCTTATTACCTAATCATTGTTTAAAATTTTTAATATTATAATTTCTTAATGAAATTCCCTTTTCTTTGTTTTCTCATCAATATCTATAATTAAAATAATTATATTTGATAAATATTATCCTTCTTCCACATTAAATCTTGATGTTGTATTTAAATTAATATCTTTTTCCCTCTAGAGTTTTTAGTATTATGTATAAAATAAAATCTAATATTATAAACAATTCATATTATTCATAAATAGTATTTCTTTTCAATATTTGTTTGAAATACCACGTTGAAAGTAATTTTAGACAAATATTAGTGACTTTCTCAATTTTACTTATTTATTTCAGCTATGTTCATAAAAGAATAATCTCAAAGACAGCATTTTCATACATTTTTTATATTAATAAATGTTACTAAAAGACTCCATCTAAAGAGGTCTCCCCCATTTTAGTTTCAAAAGTATATTAGCCTTTCTTTGATACTTGTTTTTCCAGATGAACTTTGGAAGTTATTTTATCAAGTCTCTTCCTCCTCATACAACACAAAACAAAAATTAAAACAAGCACATAAACAAAATCTCCTGGGGCTTATTTACTATAGTGGGACCAAGTGCATGAGCTGTTGGGAAGAAATAGTGCATGTTGATTTAATATTCAGTCTTTGAATTCAAAATTCATAGATGTCTGTTTATCAAGGCTTTTTTATCCTCAGCAATGATGTTGCCCCAGAAGCAGAAGGAGAGTTTTGTGTGACTAGAGGAAAGCAAATGACATTATGTAGGAACTGCAGGCTACTCTCAGGATATCCCAGGGCCAAGTTCACAGCCTTGATATGAGGGGCAGCTAGTGTAACATGTCTGGGATGTGTTTGTCCCTCAGGAAGAGAAATGTTCTCAGATATCTGAGATACAAAATCAGAATGCCAATAGATTGATTTACAAAGAGAAATAAATGAGGGGATAAAGGACCCTCATGTGCTGTTCTGAGAACATTGTCTCCCTGTTCTCTTGTTAAGAGCAAGAAACACATGATCAGAGGATGACATCAAGAGCCTGGATTCAAAAGAGATCATGTTAGTTATGTGATTTAAATACTAAACAAACTCAGTCTATGTCAGCCTCGTAAACCCATCTGGTTTGCATATGTACAACTGCAGAGGGGTCAGAGAAGGAGAAAAAATGTTTGCATTTTTTTTTTTTTTGAGACAGGGTCTTGCTTTGTAGTTCAGGCTGGCCCTGAGCTCACTATGTAGCCAAGGCAAGCCTGGAACTCAGCAATCCTCCTGTCTCTGCCTCCCGAGTGCTGGGATTATAGGTGTGAGCCACCATGCCCAGCTGTTTGCATTTTTATATGGATTGCATTTTCTATATCTTGTTTTCCTTTATGTATTTGGAAAGTAATCATCCTGTTATATTTTAATTTTGAAAAAATTTTACTTAAAAAATATACCTAGTCTTTCAGTTCAAAATAATATATTGAAAGCCCACGCTTGCCTTCCTCTTTCTGCTGTCCCTGATTCGAATTATGGTAACAAATGGAGGTGTAGATTAAAGAAAGCACAAAGGGATTAAAGGAGGCCATTCACTAATGAGATCACTAATAAATGGGTGGAGTGTAGAAAAGAAATGAGAGATCTAGTTATGAGGAGGCAGAGGCAGACTGAAGACATGTAGGAACCTGCCCTAGAGAGAAGGGTCTCTTTCTCCAAGTGATAGGTCTTAAGACTGGGGAGACAGAAGGAAATGAGCTATGGCCTGACCACCTTGGGCTGTAGGGTTAACTGACAGAAGTTGGACATTGGCTCCCCTCATTTACAGCTCATATTCAAAGGAAGGCAGTGTGGACTTTTTCCAGGGAGTCTTTTTGCAGCGACCAGAGAGATGACTCGCTCCCCACTTTTCCACTGTAAAGCTGTTTCTGCTGACAACACCGGGAGTTGTGAAATACTCAAATGCCCTTTCACATTCAGATAAATAATATCAAATATTAGAGAATCAAGGTAGAAGAATTAGCATTAACATTTAAGATATATAGGTCAGGAATGATAGAGATAAAAGATGGTTAAAATTAATTATTCCTTGATATTGGGATTGGAAAAAATTTTGGTGATAGGATCTTCTGTTTTTTTTTTTTAACCTTTCTGTGCTTCTTCATTTGTGAAATATTTATACTATTATGAACAAGGGCCAATAAAAACATTTAGCTTGGCAAATAAATTTATGAGACAAAGAACAGGATGTCAGAAGAAAACATATTTTCACTTATATTTCTCTACTATTTATAATTATAAACTGCCTTTGCAGAAAGTATTATTTGTTGAATATGAATGAAGTCGTTAGCCCATCTAGGCTTTTTTCTTTCATCACATACTTACTTTTTCATTGTCATTTATGATTTGATTTGGATTAGTATTGTTTTGTTTTATTTACATCTTGAAGTTCATTTCAAAGACCAAAGCCTTTTTTTTTTTTTTTTTTTGAGACAGGGTCTCGCTTTGTAGTTCAGGCTGGCTCTGAGCTCACTATGTAGCCCAGGCAGGCCTTGAACTCAGCAATCCACCCGTCTCTCTGCCTCCCGTGTGCTGGGATGACAGGCGTGACCCACCACGCCCGGCACTGTGGTATGTGCTAGTGATGGCTGGTGGGCGTGAGTCTCCACGCCCAGCTTGTATGTGGTTTCCGGGGATTGAACTCAGGACCTTGTGCTTGTGAGGCAGGCACCGGAACCAGTGAGGTAACCCTCTGGCCCCAAAGCCTATTATTTTAACAATTATAATAAAAAAATACAACTTCCTCAGTTTTGAGTGCTTAATTTTCAGTAACTCTTTCATTCGATGATCTACATCTTTCAATAGTTTTCTCGGAAAAGATAAAATTGGGTTTCTTGAGCACTTACATTGCTTGACTTAGTATAATTGTGGTACATGTTTTATAGGTTCTTTTTGGCCTATTTGTCTTTTTTTCAATGTATGTATATGATAATTAACTTTGTAAGTTCTCGTTAAATAAATGAATCTGAGACTGGAAAAATAAAAGGTGGTAGATTAAGGAGGGGAAGAAGGGACCTGAAATGTTCTATGTATATGTACCAGTCCCCTACAGTGAATGTAATGATTATGTATTTCAAACATATATATTAAAAGTCAAGAAAATAACAATCTGTGACTACGTTCTTTTCCTTCTTCTCTTCTTTCTCGCTTGAGAAAGAATCATCTGGTTTCTGAATGGTCCAACTGTTGATTCCTATAGGATTAGTTTGCTGGAATGTAAAATTGCAAAACTTATCTCAGAATATTTTTTCTGTACATTTTTCTAATTCTTTGGGAACACCTTATAATTTGTCAAAGGGAGTTAGAAAAAACATCTCAACATGAATATTACTATGTTTTCTCTTATTTTTACTTTTAAGATATTTGTTTTTGAAAAAGTAAAATTGTTTTCAAGTGTTCTTGGTATAAAAGTCACCATGTTAAGTGAAGAATATAAACTCCATGAATATATTATATTTATTTTGTCTTAAGGTTATTTTTTCTTCAGATAATTCTTCACAAGATAAATCAATTTATTAAAAACCTATAATTTCTAGCCTCATGATGATGAAATAAACTTGGATGACTTATTTCAAGGAAAGGATAACATGAAGAGAAAAAGAACTAGTTGTACAGAAGTATGCCTATTTGAATACTCTATTTTTAGTCTAAGCACCCTACTATTCTTTCTATTATTTGACTATCTTCCTGCCTCTCACTGAGTCAAAAATAAATTCAATAAAGGCAGAGACAATAAGTAGTAATTGTCTGCATCCCACACAGAGGGATACATAGAAGATCATCGACTAGTTTTGATTGACACATGTGCTGATCATTTGCTTGGAATGGTAGTCTTGCACAGTGTCCCAGCTTGAACCTAAACTGTGTTTATCCACAATTAAAGAATGCTTGGAAACATTGCTTGGGTATATAATCTGAGCCTTCTTAGGTACTTATATATGAAGTTACTAGGACTTTGCAAGTCAAACTGTCTTGTGGGCACTAGATTGGGCACCAGATTGACTGGATTGGAAACTACTCATTACATTTTAAGAAACTCCATACTTGGAGATTCCAGTGCCAAAAAAGGAACTGAACTCCACGGAAAGAACTGAAGTGCATCCAGGGTACAGTCAGAGGAGACTCTAGCTCTGTTCTCATGTGTTTGGTATGATTAGCTTAATAAAACAAGTGGTAGAAATTAAAATCTGTGTGTCTTTGAGTTCAGGAGTCTCCTCCAGCTTCAGTGCATGTGGCTTTGGCACCTGCAGGAGACAGCTCTGCCCTTAACTGGCATTTGTGTGCTTGCTGGCATCTGCACTGGGTATTATCTGTATAAGCTGTCGCTCTTGGCTTTGCAGCAACAAGAGGCTTCACCAAGCAAGCTGGAGAACAGAGAGGAAAATCACTGTCAGCTTCCTGTTGCCAAGAGAACTGGTTTTGGGAGCACAGTCTCACTTCCTACCAAACACATCAAATGGAGGCATCAAATGTCTGTTACTTGAAAAGCTGCTTTCATCTTCCTACACCTTCCCTTTCAGGTGCATGCTGAGTCCACAATTCTTTGCTTTCAGAAGGATCTCGTGTTATTATTTACGTAGTGTTATCTACTAATAAGGATATAGTAAAGTATTTCTTTTCTTGAAAAATATAGCTCCTCTGACTATCATTAGATGCAGTGTGCCTTCTTTTTAAAATATAATTTTTGAAGATCTGTTTGCAACATTCCTTTATCTTCCATTCATTTTGTTTTCATTGATTTTTAAGGCTGTGAAGTATAAATGTGGAAAAAGTACACAAGATGTATTTATATAGTTTAAAAGATGTAAAAAGCTAACGCAGGTCTAAGCACTCTTCTAACTCAAGAAATAGAACATTACCTATGGTTGTCAACAATTATTCATATATTTCACAAAGCTAGTAGAGAGGACTGTGAATTCTCCCAACATGAAGAAATGATAATGTTTAAGGAAATGGACATGCCAAATTATTTGATGTGCTCCTTACATGTTGTATAAATGCTCTGAAAGTTACTGTGCTCCTTTAATATGCTCAGATATTATGTGTCAACTAAAAATAACAATAATATTGAAATAATGTTAAAAATTAACAAGGAAAGAAATTTAAAATAAGAAAGATGGATGCAGAGCATTATTACCAATTCAGAAGCCTGAAGTATCTTGCAGTGTAAATGTTCCTTCTTTAGGCACCACCTTCTGTCTTTTATGATAATCATTTTATAGTTTATCATCTATCATCTATCATTTATCTATCTCAATCATCTATAAACAATCTAGTTTAATTTTCCTATTTTTCAATGTTATAGCATATAATCATTCTATGTATTTTATATATTATATGTAATTCTGAATACCACTGGATTTTCTGAGTACTATGTCTGTGAGATTTACCCACAATGTTGGGTACAGTTGTAGTTTATCTACTTTGCTGTGCAGTATCCTGATACATGATTACTCTGTGATTCATGTATCAATTCTATAGTAAATGGACATCTTCAGTGTTTTCAGTTGAGAGCTATTTTGAGTAATACTTCTATTAACATGCTTATACAAGTAAACATACGATGAGTTTCTGCAGGGTATAATTCTGGTAGTCCTGAGCCAGGGTTCACATATCTTGAATTTGTCACTTAACGCTGAAGGCCTTCCATTCAATGAACCATGCTTCATATGTTCCTTTCCCAGATATCTGTATCAATGTTTAATATTGCTGAACCTTTCATACTTTCCTAAGAATAATATACAGTGGTAATGATGTTTAATGATATTAT
>PVIC010012257.1:0-40003 GCA_004025085.1 Thryonomys swinderianus | reverse complement strand
TCTCTCTCTCTCTCTCTCTCTCTCTCTCTCTCTCTCTCTCTCTCTCTCTCTCCTTCACATACTAAGGATTAATCCAGTACCTTCATGCTGAGCTCTATCACCAAATCCCTTTAATTTTTTTTCTTTTTCTTTTTTATTGAGACAGGGTCTCGCTTTGTAGTTCAGGCTGGCCCAGAGCTCACTATGTAGCCCAGGCAAGCCCTGAACTCAGTGATCCTCCTGTCTCTGCCTCCCGAGTGCTGTCCCTTTAATTTTTATTTTGAGATTGGGTCTCCCCATTTTGTTCAGCCTGGGGTTGAACTCCAGATCCTCCTGCCCAGGCTCCCAGAGTACAAGACTTATCAGACATGTGCCACCATGGGTGGCTGAGTTTTCTCTTTTGCACAGTGGAGAAAATAGTACAATATAGAGATTAGTGGATAGTGGATAGATGAGGAGAAAGGAACTTGTGTGTGTTAATGATGTTCTGAGGCTACTGAGTTAGTTCTACGTGCCATTTAATTACATGAGTGTGTGCAGACCATAGTCAGGTGTTGGTGGATTTGTCCCTTACTGCACACGCATGGCAGTGTAGTTCGCGAGGAGGGAACCGGTGAGTGTCTGCAGGAAGAGGATAGGTACAGAAGGTTAGAGTAGAACATACAACTGAGAGAGCTCAAGGGAACTTGATTGTTCAGGCAATTTCCATTTTAATATGTTTCCTTTTTCTACTTTTCTAGAATACTGAAAATGAGCAAGATGGTGAAATTTTTGAGCAAGGTTTAACATTATTCACAAATGTGTCTTTTTTATCACCTGCTGGGTAAAATGAAATATCTCAGGAAGGGAACACAGTTGGCACAAGATCTTCAATGACTTCAACCTTAAAAATCAAATAAGAAATTAAAGCCAAAATATAGAATAATGAGTTGAGAAATGTATACATTCTGCTCTAGTTATTTTTGCCCAGATTTGAAAGACTTTAGCTCATTAAACTTTTGAAACTACAGATAATTTTCAGGTGTTTTTTTAATCATGTGCATTGCAGGTACATTAATATCCTTATCAGCTCTAATTTTATTGTGTGCAGAATTCACTCAGACTTCTAAAAATATTTCTTCAGTATTATGCATTATTTGGCAGCTCTGTTCATGAAGTAGATCCATACCTATTAAATTTGCAGAAGCTTTGTCTGATAAAAAAGCATATTTTTCTAATAATAGTCTGAAAGTAACAATATTTAAACTAGGACCCTGGACAAGCTTTAGTATTGTTTAAAACTCCATTTGAGGGCCGGAGGGTTAGCTCAGTGGTTCCGGCGTCTGCCTTGCAAGCGCAAGGACCTGAGTTCGATCCCTGGTAACCACATATAATGCTGGGCGTGGTGGCTCACGCCTGTAATCCCAGCACTCGGGAGGCAGAGATGGGAGGATTGCTGAGTTCGCGGCGGCTTGCCTGGGCACCATAGTGAGCTCAGGGCCAGCCTGAACTACAAAGTGAGACCCTGTCTCCAAAAAGAAAAAAAAAAAAAAAAAAACTCCATTTGAGTGGTTTCAGTGCTTTGAAAAACATGATCAGCCATAGGAGTGAGTTGATGACATAAAAGGTGGCATTATGTCAACAAGAAAAGTGTATTGGTGTTCAGTTATACTGTGGACAATTTCCCTCAGAAGAATAAAGAAAGGACAAGAATTGTTGTGTTCCAATATTTCCCTTGGAAAACCATCATTGACCGTGTTTGTACAGCTGTTCTTTTATTTTTTAACCAGTAAATGATACAGTTCTTCCAATGATTCCTTTGTTTGTCTTTATTTCTAGGATCTTGATTCTAACAGAGTAGAAGATCCTTAGCTTTTGGTTTAATTGTGTGTGTGGGGGGGGGCAGCCTGTTGTTTTATTTGCAAAATCAGACTTCTGTTTTCATTCCTAACTTGTTTGCTTTTCGGACTTGTTTAAAAACTATTCAGCCACATGTAGAAGCTCTTTCTAAATTGGTGAATTCCCTCTTTGATTACTTCGGACTAGTCCCCAATCTAGATTTGAGTCTGTTTCCAAATAGAAGACAGAGCACCTTTGTTTTCTACTGTTGAATCCACCCCAGCATATTGTTTTAAAAGTTATAGTCTCTTGTAAAACACCCTACGTACTCTACTTTTATGCTTCTGAGGGCTATTTTACTGTCATATAGTAATTATACTCATATTAGGGATATGGAATGATAATTCAATGTGTGTATGCAATGTGTAATATTTGAATTATGGTAACTATCATTTCCATTTCATTGAATATTTATCATTTTTTGTGTTGGGAAACTGAATTTCTTTACTCTAGTTATTTATAAAAGCTAAAAGTTATTGCTTATCATTTTGAATTTTATCAATCTCCTTTTAATAGAAAGGCTTTTGGGTTTTATATAGTGCCTTTTCTAACTTTCTTGCCCTTGAAAAGCCAGTATTTGAGTTGGTTACAGTTGTAATATTTTAATATTCTTCTGGTCTTTCTGCTTTCACTGTTTTCAAGCATTTTCCTTGTCTTGAGAGCTTATCATTTAGTAAAATCTTTGGTTGAAATAAGGTAGCTCGAGATAGTAAGTTTATTGCAAAATGGATTTTTACACCAATGTTTTGGTTTGTCTTCTTTGAAGGGCAGTAATTATATGCTTGACTCAGTTCTGAGGTGGGGTTTGAATTCAGCCTGTATAAATCTGCCTATTACTTTTGCAATTTTAAAGAATACTGTACCATGTGATCATTTTTACAAAGTCCACATTTCTTTTTATACCATGATCTGTTGAATTGGTGTTTCTTTTCCTAGAGTTAACAGTAAAAGTTAGTTGCAATCCTGCTCTGATGAGTTACTGGCTAGGTTGTGAAGATGATAATATTTTCCCACTAAAAATGCTCTCACTTCCTGGAACATTGACAAATATTCCATTTCTTAGTTAATTTGAATTATCTTAAACATTGTCATGTTGGAATTATAAAAATTATGCATTAATAAATTAGCTTTTCCAAGTTAATAATTTTGTGACTTCGCTTCACACTGGAAGGTGTTCTCTAGTCTTGGCTCCAGATGAAGCAGTGCAGGGTGGAGGGCAAATCAATGTTCCTCATCCATGCTCTTCCTGAAAAAGATTTCCAGGCTAACACTGAGACCCGGAAATAGGACTGGGAAATAAAATACTTTTTTTTAAAAAACCATATGCTGTAAATCTTGTGAAAAATCAATGAAATTAATCTAAAGCTTGTGTCAAGGTTCTGAATAATGGTTAAAATATACAATCATCAAAGTGGTCAAATTTGCTGGTAACTCTCCTGTCCAGATCTCCAGGTGCTTTTTCCTATGAAGTACAAAGGAAGCTTCAGGTCTGAAAGTGTTTGGTGATTACATAACTTTCCTTTCTATGACAGATTTTAAGAGAATGAGGTTTACTTTTGCCCCCCCCCATAGGTTCTTTTTGGAGATTTATGGCTCATAACATTTACATTAGTGTGTACATGGCTTTACAGTTTTATTTTCTATGATACAGTCACTCTGAAGTTGGATTTTTTTTACCACCCCCCAACTAGGGCCTATGCACAAATGGTCAAATATATTGTTCAACTTTTTGAATCAAATCCTATTCTGTTTCCACTGTCCTACTATATTTTACCCATGGATTAGGTGAATGCAATTCAAATGGCATTTGTCTTAACCAGTTATTCCTGTTTCATAATTTTCTGCCCTACTAAATCATGTAAACCCTAAGCTGGTATATAGTGAAGGCTAAAAATAAATAAATAAAAAATAAATAAATGCTACATGAAAAACTAGCACACATGTAATGGGTGTTAGGTCAAAAGGGAGTCTGGAAGGTGACCTGTGGATGTTGCCTGATTAAAATTTGTGTTAACTGCAAACTACAACTCAAACACCTTGAAAAAGGAGATATTACTGAACATCACTATTAAAATAAATACCTTATTACAAAATAAACCCTAATAGGGAACATGTGCATTCATTAAATGTGTTGATGTAGAGGATGGTGAAGTTTATATAAATTTTAGGCAGTTTCTCCATATTTCAAATAAAAGGGGGACAATTTTTAAGTTTATTTGTAGTAATTGTTGAGCACAGTTTATTCACATAATACCACAGTAAGTAAACTGAAATGGTTTAACCTATACTTATGAATATTTGAGTGCTCATTATATGTAAATGTGGGAGACAGAATGGCAATTCAAAGAACACCGTGGGTAATCCAACAACTGGTTATTATTATAAAATACTAACTACATCGTCTTCTACCATCTACCAATTGCT
Organism: Thryonomys swinderianus; assembly: GCA_004025085.1. NCBI lineage: Eukaryota > Metazoa > Chordata > Mammalia > Rodentia > Thryonomyidae > Thryonomys > Thryonomys swinderianus. The sequence goes on along the minus strand of PVIC010012257.1, from coordinate 35,722 downwards.
TTGCATAGCAAGTACAAGTGACAGACTATAAAACAAGAAATATAAGAATTTATAAATATTTACACTTAAAAACTTTACAGTTTTAGAACTTCATGTCAGATATATTATTTAAAAGGTAAGAAATTAATTTCATGAAATCAGAGATTCTCTATTTCCTCTCTTTCTCTCTAGGATTGTGTCTAAATGCCAATGGTGTCCATCATGCCAGGATGTATTAGCTTCCAGTGGCCAGAGGCATCGTGCTGTTTGAGTTATTACTATCTATCAACACTGTCATCACGTCAAGCTCTTCTTCCCATCTGGACTTTGTCCATTACTCCCTGTGGCTACTGTGTTTCTCCCTTGTTTTTACTTGCCAGACATTTTTAGATCCTTCTGTTTCTTGTCCTTTGGGGATATCTAAAAGACCATCTTCCATTCTTGCACCACTCTGTGTAGTTTCTTGCCGTTCTCCAAGCAAAAACGCAGTCCTTTGCCTGCTAAGCCATGTGGTAATTAAAAATTTCAAGTTCCATTACTAAAGAAAAGAGAAAACAGATAAGGCCTATGCATGTAGGAAAATGAGAGAGAAGCTATTACCTTAGGGCCAGGGCCCTGTCATTGTGTTTCCCATTGTCCTCGCCTTGGCCTCAGTCGAGAGTTGAGGGCTCTGTGGAAACCCGCTCAGACTTGCATCCTCCCCACCCATTTCTGTTTTAGCTGTCATGGTTTTACTGCTGTGGAGGGACTTAGGGAGAAGGACAGAGCAATTGGAAGCCTCTTCTCATAAAGCACTTACATTTCTGTGTAATGATGACTAGGTTTTTCTAAAAGTCAGAAAACCAAAATTGACCACTTTTTGTGCTTCTTAGTTAGCCTTTATCCTGTGGTAGTGAACGTAAAACAATTTATTCTAAATATTTACTTGGTCCTAAACAGGAGAGAACCATGACAGGAAGTAACAATAAGTACTAGGAATTAAAACACATTGGACAAAACCTCAAAATATTACCTGGTTACAGATGAATAACTGAACTCTAATTTTAAATACAGTGACATCTAAATTTTAGTCCTGTTCCTCTCAATTAATTTTCAAACATTTGAGTTTTGGTACTTTCTCCAATAATCATTTATATAAGCAGAAGGAGGGATTATCAAAATTAGCAAGGATGGGCTGGAGATTTAGCTCAGTGGTTCTGGTGCCTGCCTTGCAAGCCCAAGGTCCTGAGTTTGATCCATGTAACCACATTCAATGCTGGGCGTGGTGACTCACACCCACCAGCCATCAATACCATATACCACAGTGCTGGGCGTGGTGGCTCATGCTTGTAATCCCAGCACTCGGGAGGCAGAGGCAGGAGGATTGCTGAGTTCAAGGTTTGCCTAGGCTACGTAGTGAGCTCAGGGCCAGCCTGAACCACAAAACGAGACCCTATCTCAAAAAAAAAAAAAAAAAAAGCAAGCATGCTTCATAGGGGCAAAAACCACGTGCCTTATCATGCAGGACTTCACAGATTTAATGTCTTTGCAAGCCTCTTAGACATCTTGATCATTTCTATAAAGTAATTCAGTAGGTCTTGGGTAACGTCCAAGATTCCTCATCACTGAAAAAATCCTAGTGGTACCCATGTTGTTGGCCTGAAGAAGCAGACCATAGAAATACTGCTAATCATACCTGTGAAACACAATTTAAAGCCACCATAAAGAATATTCCCCTAATGTGTAAATAAGTAGAGTGACTTCTGTAACAATCACACTCTTTGGAAAGTATGTTTGCTTTTCAACCCTGTGCTTTGACCACTGAACTATTAAACTTAATTCAGTAAGTTTTTTTGAGCAAGTACTCTCTGACCTCCACAGTGGTAGACAGATATGCAGATGTGAGTCCTACCTTTGAAGCATTTACAATTTCCCTAAAATGACAAGGTACACATGAATAAAACATGTATATGACAATATAAGGATGAATAGAATAAAATGGAAAAACTGCACAGAATGAGAAATTGGGGCTTCTGTGGGGTGGAAAAGTCAGAGGAGCTGCTTGATTTAAGTCAACCATGGTGATTATTATACAGGCTTTTGTCTTTGCCTAACAAAGAGGTCCCTGTACAATTCATGTTTCTTTCAAGCCTCCAAAATAAACAACTCTTCCTAAACGGTGGCAAGAGTCTGAAGACATGCAAATAAAATTCTGTGAGAGAAATTTCTGAGGAATCCTCGTAAAAATGGGAATAAAGCTGTGACTAGAGGGAAGTACTGCCTTAGTGTGGAGACTCTGGACCACTGCCAAGCTCAGCGTCTTTCATTAGAGTGGGGAGTGGCTGCCAGTGGTCATCAACACGTGGAATAAGGGATGAGGGACTTTGTTCAGCAGCAATACCATATACACAAGCAAGGTCTTGGGTTCCTTTCAGAATTGCACAAAAATGTGAACTGAGTGGTCTGGGATTGCAAAGCCTTGAAATGCAAGGGTTCAGAACAATGGGCTGCTTTCACTAGTTACCAGGTGGGAGAAGTTACATGGTGGGAGAAGTTTAGAAATACCTTAGAAGTCCATGCTTCTCAAATGCCTGGAGCTTTAAGAAAAGTGATGCTGAAGACTGAGCTATAAAGATACTCTAAATAAGACAATAGAAACAAGAACTGCTGAAAAAAATCGTATCGAATACAACATACTTTTTCTGTGATTCTTACCTCAAGACTACTCTTGGACAAAGTCAGTGGAAGAGCAGCACACACACACACACACACACACACACACACGTGGTTCTATTTACACACAAATACACTAGCACATACATACACTTATACAAAGACCTAAAGCCAAAAATTCTTTATCATTTCACAAAAATTAATTAAAGCAAGTGAGGAATGGAAGCAATTAGGAGAAAGTGCTGTTATATGAAATACTTTCTAATCATTGCATCTAATTAAAGAGGAGAAATCATGACTTTTAAAGGTCCTTACTTAGTATAGAAGAAAATTAATTAGCAGACCTTCTCAGCTGAGCATTTAGGAATGTCTTTGTGTAGACGAGACGTCCATCTAAAGAAACCTCATAAGTCATAAAAGATCAATGGAATTTTTGAGAATAGAAGCAGCTGCAAACTCTGTCTAGGAGAAGCTTGTTTGCTAATAAAGAGAAATTTTTATTGTTCATACTAGGATTTGAGAAGGAAGTAGGGTAACATCTGTGTTTTTCAGGGTATGAGGTCTTCTAGTAAGGCTTGTTTTTATCTTAGGCACAAATGGAGTGGTCTCAAAGAACTGGCTTCACCACCTCATCTTTGACAAAGAAGCCAAACATCCTCAGTGGAAGAAAGATAGCCTCTTTAACAAATGGTGCTGGAAAGACTGGGTTTCAACCTGCCAAAGACTGAAGCTAGATCTGTCTCTTCCACTGTGTACTAAACTAAAATCAAAATGGCTTAGAGACCTAAATATTAAAACAGAGACACTATGCCTGCTGCAAAACAGGTTAGGCAAAACTCTAGGAGACACTGACTTAAGGAAAGACTTTAGGAACAAAACCTCTATAGCACAAGAACTATAAGAAGTAATCAACAAATGGGATCTCTTTCTATTAAAAAGCTTCTGCACAGCAAAAGAAACCATCCGCGAGCAAAAAGGCAACCAATAATATGGGAAAAAATCTTTACCAGTAACTCCCTGGACAAACGGATACTATCTAGAATATATAAAGAGCTTAAAAAATCAGTTCCCTCAAATTTAAAGACCCAATTCAAAAATGGGCATCTGAAATGAACAGACACTTTTTAGAGGAAGAAATAAAAGCAGCTAAGAAGTATGTGAAGAAATGCTCAAGGTATACTGGCTATTCGAGAGGTGCAGATGAAAACAACTCTGAGATTTCATCTTACTCCACAAGAATGGCTGCTATCTCAAAATTAGCCAGCAACAAATGCTGGCGAGGTTGTGGAGAAAAAGGAACCCTTCTCAACTGTTGGTGGGAATGTAGACTAGTACAACCATTATGGAGATCAGTGTGGAGAGTCCTCGAAAATCTAGGATTAGAGGTTCCACTTGACCATGCTGTTCGCCTGCTGGGGATATACACAAAAGAATTACAAGATTCCTGTCACAGTGACATATGTGCACCCATGTTTATAGCAGCTCAGCTTATGATAGCTCAGTCTTGGAAACTACCCAAATGCCCATCAACTCTAGACTGGATAAAGAAGATGTGGGTTTTTTTTCTAAAATGGAGTATTACTCTGCCATAAAGAATGATGAGATTGAATCATTTATACTCAAATGGACGTACCTTCAGGACATACTCATAAGTGTAATAAATAGGTCACAGATGTACAAATATCATATATTTTCCCTGATATGAGAAACTGAAGTTATAAATGTGCTCTACAATGCATGACTAATATTATGAAATACTAAATATTCAAAGGGTAATGGGGCTTAGAAGTATATAATTAAGAAAGAAAAAAATTAATGTTAAAAAAGGAAACAATAGCCGGGCGTGGTGGCTCACTCCTGTAATCCCAGCACTTGGGAGGCAGAGACAGGAGGATTGCTGAGTTCAAGGCTTGCCTGGGCTACATAGTCAGCTAAAGGCCAGCCTGAACTACAAAGTGAGACTCTGTCTCAAAAAAAAAAAAAAAAAGGAAACAATAAATAATTCAATTAAAAAAAGGAAACAATGCTTGTGTATATGGGGGGAGGTAGGGTGGGTAGGGGAGGGGAAAAATGAGAATTAAGTTGTGTCATATACTGGTACAAATTCAAAGAACTGGCTTCAAATCTTTTATATTCCATACTACCATATGAAAAGGTAATTTAGCATTCAGGGGTTTTTAATTATACATGTAAATGTGTTCTATCAATGTTGAAATAGAATTGTTTGGTCATTGTTATTTTGCTTAATGATGTGTTGAATATTAGCTTTTATCTGTTAATTCTACTTAATTTGATCTTCTTTGAGATAGGGTAATATTCTTTCTTTCAGAAATATATTTTCTTTAGAAATATTCTTTCCTTTTTCTTGTAATATTTTTCTTGTTATATAACTAACACATACTCATTAAATGTGCTATAGATAATAGATGAAATCTTTTAAAAAACCAAGGGAATTCATTCATTTTCTTTTAATACAACAATGGCAAGAACACAATGATAATACAGTCCTCACTTTTATCCAAGGGGGAATTTACTCCAAGACCATTTTCAGATTTTCAAATGATGATGTAAAATTCTGTAGTGCTGGCCTCAACTACATGCATTCTAACCTGTAGATTACTTATCAGACCTAGCATAATGAAAACGCTATGTAAATAGCTACTATACTGTATTTTTAGGAAATGACAATTTGATTTGAAATAATCTGCATCTGTTCAACACAGAGAGATCCAATATTTCTCTTTTTTTTTTCAAATATTCTCCATATGGTTTAAATGAATCTGTTGCTGTAGATCACAGATACAAGGGCTGGGGGAATGGTACTGAGAGATTTCAGAACACTCCCATTGCACAAATGATGTTATCAGTTTTGATGTCACTCCTTATCATTTTTGTTAAATGTTATCCTTAGTAGATACATACTTATTGTTTTCTAAAAATCAAAATGGAGAAGACATTTTTGTAGTCACTTTGTTGGACAAAACATAATCCACTGAATGCAAGCAGAAAATCAGCATAGTCCTTCTTAGAACTGCTCTGGTCACCCATCCAAATGAACTTGTACTTCCCTTCTTCTTGGGTAAAATCTCAAGCCAGTCTCTAGAATTTCTCATTCATATCATATAAGTAGCCCAGCCCGTCTTCTAGCTGAAAACTTCCACCTTCCTCCAGCTTAAACCCAACATGTTTGTGCAGCCAGGAGATGATCATAATCACATTCAACTATTCACATTTTCTCCACTAACATTTCACTTCCAACCCCCAATCCCCTTGCCTGTTCTAGTTTCCTTAGGGAAGAAGCAGAAGAAAAGAGATGTAAAGATCAGAAAATGTTTTACCAGGCAGGTATAAAGTCATGTTGTTTGGTTGACCTTTTGGCGTGTCAAACATCCAAAAGTGATTTGACATTTACTGTGTAAGTTTGTGGCTTTTCAAAAACTATGTATTACCTTGATAAAAGTTATCATCAATTGCCTATGTGACCATGCCCCCACCATTTGGTTTCTTCTGGGCCCCTCTTGTCCCTCTAGGAAGCACAGGTGTTATGAATCTTCCCCTCCTTCTGGCCCACACACTCAGAGCACCTTGATTGTCTCCAAGCAATGCAGGGAATCTTCAGGGAATGCAGCCTCTGCTTATCTGCCAGCAAAGTCCATGTGGTACATGCCAGAAATCATCCTTGCCTCATGAAGTTCTATGTCAACATTTCACACTCCCAGAGTTATTCTCTTAGTGACAGACCCGAGGCCAAGATTTGAAGTGGAAGTTATTTATGTGACAGGTGATCTCATGAAACGCTATGAGAAGACTGACAGAGGGAAGGACAGGGCACCAATAATGGTAGAAATGTACATGAGCGTAGGCAACAAGGAACATTAGGCCATCATGCTGCACATGTCCAGAGTCTTCCCCAGTGGGAAAAGATGAACTGGAGCATGGCAATTGCTTTCTGCTCTTCACTGAGAGTTGCAGCTCGGCGACATTATTCTGTCTCTATTTTGGCCTATCCTGTTCACAGGCCAGATAAGCTCAGGCATTAGGAAAAAACCCCTGCAGTCTAAGGGCTAGGTGTCTTTGCATGTGGAAAGTGTTGGGTCTGCATGTCTGGTGGAGGCTGTCCACTGATTCTGTCTGCCCTTTGCTTCTCAACTGGAGGAGGAAGTTGTGTCTTATATTTCTCAATACCTTTCATTTTTAAACATCTATTTTATCTTTCTCTTTGTCTGCTTCTTAAGCTAGGCATATTGTAATAAAATTTCTGTACGATAAATTTGTCATTGTAACCATTTTTAAGTGTATATTTAAGGGACATTAACTACACTCATGATACATAGCCCTTGTCATTCCCCCTTTCTAAAATTGCTTCGAGCCTGAATCTCTTAAACAATAAGTCCCTTTCCTCAGTCCCTAGTAACATCTGTTCTGCTTTATTTCTCTGAATTTGCCATTCTAGTAACCCATATGACTTCAGTCATGTACTATATGTCCTCTTTTTTGTGTCAAAAACCACTTATCTTTACACCCTCCTAGTAGGTGGTAAAATGGAAGTTCACAAAAATAATTCCAGAGACTTTTAATCAGGGCCCACTCTGGTGGCCTGGCACTCCTAGTGGTGTTCTCAGCTTCAAAGCCAAAGCCTGAATAAAGGAGACCTGTTTTGACAGCTTGTCCACATCCGCAGAAGCTCACACTAATCTAAACATTGGCAATTCTGTAGGGGGAAGCAGACATATGGTTTTGCCCATTAGCAGGACATCCTTCCATGACATACTTTGGGGACTCTTATGCATAAACTGATGTGACTATATAAAGTTGCACCTGGAAAGAGTTTACTTTCCCCTTTGAGGTTTTTAGATACTCTGAAAATCTGGAGGGTGATCAAATAGCTTCTTTAAATATATTTAATCTCTGGTTAAACGTTTCCTCCTTCAATAAAGAAAGTGATAATACTAATGGAGGGTTAAAAACATTACAGAACTTACTGGGCTCTAAGGTCAAGAATTGCTGATGTGAAGAGCAAGCCTGCTTCTTGTAAACCATTCTTATTCTTTAATTCTATGCAGTGTTATCTCCAGAAACAATTTGAGATTGTTTCAAATGGTTTGGCCATGTTAACGAAGGCAGCTTATATCAATAAGGTATTTTAGCTTCCTTGAGTAAAAGAGAGATTCTTGACCTAAATCCATCCCCTCAATATTTTTCTACTTTAGAAAAAGGGATACAGAGAACATAAAGTTTGAGTTCAGCAGACGTCGTCATCTCAATTTTAGAAGAAAATAGAAATCCACGTGAAGAACTTGACTGTCAAAACTTAGAGGTCGGAATTATCTATGGGGCAAAGCCAATGTGAAGAGGTAGTAGGAGGGGACCTGAGCAAAAAGCTTTGGGAAGTCTGTTTTGTAACAGAAATCCAGGTTATTTTTAGACTGGGGCTTAGGGAATGGGACCGAGAGCAAGAACGAGGCAGGCGCCAGACTGAGCCTCAAGGAGAACTTTAACAGCCTTCCCAAGAAGAAGGCACAGTGGAGACTCTCTAGCTTAACTTAGTTCATATTTAACTATCCACGTTAGCACCACAGGAACAGAAAAAAATGAAATATGCTGGGACAAACGTTTGCAGGTCACTTACATGCAAATAAGGTTTAAATTGGATAAAACCGGCCAGTTTCCAGCCTGCCTGGACATTGCTTTCTAAAACAAACAAACAAACAACAACAACAAAAAAAAAAAAACTTCCATGTCACTACCACTGCAAACTTTAAGTATATTTTGGTTATTTATACATTGCAGAGGAAACCAGTTTATATTTATTATCTGAGTATTATGGAAATGGGGACTGAGACACACTCAGCTAGACAGGAATAAAAGCCATCATCCCTGTCTGCCAAGGTTAGATGTGTTCATGCTTTTAAATTGCTCTAAGACTAAATTTCAATGACAGAATATTTTGTAGTAGTGCAAGTATCCTTTATAAGCAACGTTTAATGGCATACAACTAATTTGGTCATGAGCAATTTGAAATTTGTCCATAGGAGCTACACTCAAATTTGCTCTTGAATCTTGAGCTTCAGCAAACAACGAATTTAACAATCATGTGCCTTTCAGAGCACAGGGCAAACGGGACAGAGTGCCAGCACGAAATGGCCTATTTCCCCCACCAATAACCTCTAGTAACTTCAGACTGTCAACTATTTCCTATCACTTAAGGAAAAGCGCTGTCAGAATCCATAAGCTTCCCAACTATCACCTTTAGCTAAAGATCACCAGGAACACATTGATGGCTGACAACTCGGGATTATTTTGGGTTGCAGAGAGGGAGAACACACATCATGTGGAGCTGAGAAATACCTCAGCGGAAGGAAAGGGAAAGAAGAAGGGACTTGATACCGGAAGTGAGGTGTGTGATAGGACCATAGGAAGAGTTTAAGATTTTGAAAGAGCTTAAGAAACTGAGACTTTGTATTAAGAACTCTCTGAAAGTGGAGTAAATTCTGGAGTTAGGTTTTGTCTAAGTCCAATTTGTGGTGCTCAAATAGAATCTTACAGATGAGTGTTTAGCAAATAGGAATGTATTTGATTCTGGAGGCTGAGGAGCCATATGTGGTGAGTGCCTTCTTGCTGCATGATCCCTTGACAGAAGGTGGAAGAGCAAGAAGGTCAGGGGCAGAGAGAAAGGCTCAATCTGTAGCCTAGAGCCCATAGATAACTAGGATTAATCTGAGGGTTCAGCCCTCCTGACCTGACACCTTCTGGTAGCTCCCACCTCCTAGTACTATAGCACTGGGGGCTACGTTTTCAATATTTCAACTATAGCAGATATTTTACTAAACCTTTCTAGTGTGTGCAAAGCTGAGCTAGGCCAAAGCTGTCATCGCTAAAGAAGCAGCAGTTATTCATATTAGCCAGCCGACAGGGTGTGACAATGCTTCAGCCTTTGTAGTTCACACAGTGACCTTTTTCTAGTCTGTGCTTGGGCAGAATTGTAAAGTAGACTTTTCCTCTCTGTGCTGAGAGTTAAACCCAGAATTCTCACAGTGAGTTTTCTTCTTAGACAAGGTAAAGTGGGTAAACTGCTAGTCTGGCCTTAAACTTGCAGTGCTCTGGCTTCAGCCTCTTATAGTAAAATAGTCCTTTTCAGAGGAGTGTTACTCCTTAGTATCAGGACTACAGAGCCATCTTCCTCAGTGCTGATGCTCTATGAAATTACTTCTGTGCAAGAGGAGAGCTCTAAGCCCTTGTCATGAGGAACAGTCCAGTTTAAAGCAACATGGAGATCTAGCTGCTAATACTGTTAGAGGTAGGTAAGCTAGTTACACATTTTACAGGCTGTTAGGGCTGGTCCTCCAGAGGCCCACATGGAAGGAGCCAACATGAAGGTCAGCATCACCGAAGGGGAAAACTACCTCCACCCATGTAGGATAAACCGAAGTGCTTGATATTCTAAGTGGGCATCAGTCTCTTGGGGTGGAGGGCCAAGATCTTAACCCACCCCATTCTGGAAAAGACACCCCCCAACTAAAAATTCTTGTACTCTTGGTATGTGATTTTCTCACCCATTGGATTCCCCTTCAACATTAATCTTATTAGTTGATCAAAGTTTGTCCACCTTTTTATAAATCTTATTGGTAGCATCCATTTTAAACCTGCTTCACCTCATGGCTTTGTCCCACAAATACCCCTAGGAAAAGCAATCTGGGTCTCCTATATTTGGGTTCCCCTCTGTCTCTCTTAGGTAGAAGCTTTCTTTCTCAATAAAGTTTTTCCTACTTTTAACTTCTGTCATTCCTAAAATTCATTCTTTGATTTTAGAGAACAGGAACTCACGTTTCAGGAATTTAGCAGGTCAGGAGCTAGACTTGCTCCCCTGTATCAGTACCAGGCCAGCTTTTGGCTGTCAGCCACTATTTTTCTCTTTTTCATTCATCGTCTTTATTTATGATCAAGTCTAATCCACACAATTTATCTCCTTCCTTGTTTACTTTAAGCTTGAGCTGTCATTTAGGAATCCAGGGCAAAGGCAGATCCTTGGCCACATGCTAGCTCTGGCCTAGAGCACACTGACTCTATGATAAAGGCTGCACAAAGACAGCTTACACTGGAGTCCCCAGGTGCAGACTGTCACCTGCCATCTCTCTCTGTCTCTTGTCTCTGTCTCTCTCTCTCTCACTGGAGATGAGTCTCCAGTGACTCATCTCATGAACTGGGATTGCTTTTCTTGTTCCATCCCTACCATTTCTTAGATTTCTGTTGGTCCAAGGCAGCAAATCCTTTACCTAACTAAGTAGGCACCCAAAGGGGCCACTGGAGCCCTTTCTCTTCTTTCATCAGTCCTCTCAAATTCTGTATATGTTCCCTTGAAGGGCAAAGGGTAGCCCCCACTTCCCACACATAAGGAAGGAAAACTCATTTACCCTGTATTTGGCTAAAACTTAATTACTGTCAAGTCAAAGGCATATTTGGACTATATGGTTTAATTTTGGAGGTGTTGGCAGGCTTGTTCATCAGGGGTCTATTAAAGTTTATTTGATTGTTGTTTAATGAATCCTGGTATGGTATTTATCTTAATTTTTTTCTACTAGCTTCAAAATTAATCCTCAGTGTTGCTTGTAGTGAAGGTGTTATTGTTCTAGCTTTCTCAATTTGTAATTTTAAACAATTATAGAACTTGTAAGAGGGCAAGAGATTTAGCTCAGTGGTTCTGGTGCCCACCTAGCAAGTACAAGATCCATAGTTCAATTCCCGGTAATCACATACAACAATACCAGGCATGGTGACTCATGTCCACAAGCAATGAGTCCCACATGCCACAGTGCCAGGCATGGTGGCTCATACTTGTAATCTCAGCACTCAGGAGGCAGAGGTAGGAGGATTGCTGAGTTCAAGGTTTGCCTGGGCTACATAGTGAGCTCAGGGCCTGCCTGGACTATAAAGTGAGACCCTGTCTCAAAAAAAAAAGTTGTAAGAATATTATCCTACAGGATTTCAAGAAGAATGTAATATCCCTTAAAATATTTAAATTAATGCTTACAGTCTTTATGCTAATTACAATATTTTTCCTCAAATTTGTAAAGGCATATCCATCTGATCTTGTATGGAATCCAATCTTTGATAAACATCAGCTTCTTCTAGAACTTTTCTTTCTCTTTTTTTGGTCCTGGGACTGAACCCCGGACCAGCAGCCTAAGCTATGTCATTGGTCCATTTTAAATTTTGAAACAGAGTTGTGCTAAACTGCTCAAACTTGTGATCCTACCTTAGCCTTCCAGAGGGCTGTGATTGTAGGTATGTGCTGCTATTCATGGTATAAGAAAGTGCTTAATAAAGATTCACAGTAAATCCTTGGAATAGTGTGCCATAATTGATTAGCGATGTCTATCATGTATATGATAGAGGAAAGTTAAGACATGCGTACAATACTTATTGATGCTAGTGGGAAGTTCTGTGCTATTGAAAGCAATAAACATCTAGGAATAGTTTGTAATTTTAACACTTCTATGAATTCAATTTCAATTTTTTTGCTAAGAGATATGAACTAGGGAAACCAGTTATCAGAAAAAGAAAATGATAAAGAATACACTAATAGATAACTGCTGAATGAAAAGATAATATACAAATGATACATAAATTTTAGTCACAACTAGCAACTTCAGTTACAGCTTTATATACAAATGCTAGAATTTTTGAAAGTCTAACTGTACTTAACTTGTTGAAGGGTTTATTCAGATTTATTTTAGTAAATGAACTTTAAAATTATCTACATCTATATCTATATATTTCTTCTTATTGTGACTGAAAGAGCAAGGCTACCTAGACAGAGAATCGATTGAATAAGCTGAGATACTGAATTGACACTCATGAAAAAATTAGATATGGGAAACTGGAAATTTAAACAGTATACACAACAGTGAAAACAGCAAGAAAATATGGCTAACAAAAGTTCTTTCCCTATTAAAAGGAAAAATTAGCAATGCAATACTTATCAGGACAAAACCAAGAAAGGCCAAATTTAGTCAATGAAAAAGTGGAGAAGAAAGGAGCCATCATCGATATTTCCCCCATGTTATTTGGACATAATAAATTTTTTTGCCTTAGCGGTCAATGGAGAATAATCATTGCATTCTAGTCATTGCTGCCTTTTATCCACATAGATTTTTGCAAGAATCAAAAGAAGCATTGACATTTATAGTATGTTAGCTGACAAAAACAAACTAGAGGAAACTTCAAAAAGGGCATTCATATTGTATTTAGAATTAATCTGCTATCCATTCCAGGTCAGTAAACTCATTCCAAGTGGCAGGCAGGTAAAGAGGATATTGTCAGGAGATGGGCCATAAATACTTGTGAAAATTATCAATTTAATAATAAAATTTATATGAAATTAAATTTAACGGTCCTTTGGTTACTGTCACTGAAATTAATTCAAATTATAGCAAATAAAGGAAAATAAGCTATTTTCAATCCTAAAACTTCACAAAGGAAATTCATTGACCAAAATAGAAATATTTCATTTTTCAGATTTAGAAATTTACTGAATCACTTCTTTCTGTGTGTAGAGGAAAATGAGCAAACTTGCTTATTTTTATTTTATACCAGAATGGAGACTGAGGCCAAATGCTTGTCCAAGAAAGCAAAATTCATAGGTTCAGATCTTGGTTTTCATAACATAAATGTCCAAATACAATATTAAGCAGCAAATTGTGCCTGTTTTCAGTTTTTTGTACCTATAGAGTTTCTCCTGGAAATATGAGGTGAGCTGTTGAGCATGGAAGTGGGTACAATTTGAAGCCAAACAATTAAAAATACATCAACAGAATTAACATTAAATTGTGTAATTTCTTATCTATTCAAAGGCAATAATAAAAATGTTTAAAAATAGAATTGTTAGGGAGGTCACTGTGAACCCAATTTATAAAACACAAAGCAAAATCTGCACCACATAAGCATCCAATGAACCTTAGTTACTCCACTAAGCCATCAGAATCTTTGTCCTTTTGTCGTTCAGTAAAACAATGGACCGTGATATGCATACAATTAATTCAGAAATGTTTAGATTGCAGAATACTCAGTGTTTAATGCCTGGTAAGTTCTTCACCAGTATTTGAATTTAAAATAGCAAAGTTATTCCAGCTACCAGGAAAATTCAAATCAAAATCACAAGCTCTCACTTCCTTTCCACTAGGATCCAAAGATGGCTTCAATTTAAAAGAGACAGCAGATAAACTGGAATCCATATGGAAGTCCACAAATGAAATTGCTCCAGACATTATGAGAGTCTGTTAGTTTCTAAAAATCATGATGTTACCACATGACCCAGTGATTCTAGGTCTTAAGAATACAGAAACTATTAGTCCATACAAAACTTGTTCACAAATATTCATAGCAGTATTATTTATAATAATAACAACTAAAATGTGCATAACCCAAATTTCTGTCAATTGTGGAGTGTAAAAACAAAATGCATTATATCTATGCAATGGAACCTTTTCAGCAAATACAAAATAGAATAATGCAATGAATATTTTAAGTAATCTCCAGATTATTTATAATACCTAATCCAGTATAAGTGCTATGTAAATAGTTGTTATACTGGGTTGCTTAGAGAATAATAACAAGAAAAGCTAAGTCCACACATGTTCACTACAGACACATTAAACTTTTCTTTTTTTTTTTTTTTTGATTTGTGATTGAGTCCACAGTTGAGCAACTTGGGGGTATAGAAGGCAGACTGTATAAACAGGCACAAACAAGTTGTTCTGGGATGAATTGGGCCCCCTGTGAAATGGGTTTCCTGTTCTGCACGGTGGTTTTTGATGGCTTTGGTCATATTTAAGTAAGGTTTATGTTCTGTGCTTCACAATGACCCTGTTATATTCCTAGCGGCACATGGTACACCAGTCATTTTTTTGTTCTCTACAGGGATTTGAATTTGTGACTGCTAATTTAAAATTTTAAATACAGACACCTGCAAATTTCAGGTTTCTTGAGGACATCTTACAATTCCAGAAAAGCACACATATGCAGATCTTTGCCTGATAGCTCTCTCTAGTCAGCTATAGTCTAACAGCCTTTGGAAGTGTACTCCATCCAATGGGTTCCACTGACTTTCAGACTTCACATGCACCAGCATCCTCCGCAGAGCTTTTTACTACAGATTTCTGGGCTCCGCCCTCATGGTTCCTGATTCTTGGGGCTTGTTCTGGGCCTAACAATCTGCATTTCTGAGTTGCCAGGAGACGCTGATGCTGCAGGTGGGATGATCATACCTTGAGAGCCACTGACTGAGACAAATTTAAAAGCAAATCCAAGTGTTTACTTGTGTTAGTCCTGAGGGCCAAAGGTAAAATTAAAATAACTATAATCATAGCAGTTGCTGATTTTGTATTTGGACCCAATAGAGGTAAGACACACGCATTTGGCTAAGTAGACAAGGCAGTAGGAAAACCTTCTAAGTCTGCTGATGACTCTGCAAAGTAGTTTTTGGAGATGCTCCCTCAGGAGAAAGGAGCCTACTGATAATAGAGTAGTATGAGGTGGAAGTTTTCAGTAAGAAAAGGAATAGTATTTTTCCACTTGATGGCCCATTATAATCATCTGGGGATTTAAAAATATGGATGCTTGATACTCCTTGTAATTTCAGGGATCTGGAAGGCTGAGGCAGGAGAATCACAAGTTTGAGCCCAACTTGGGCAACTAGGCAACTTAGTAAGACTGTCTCACACAGAAAAAGGCTGGGGATATAGCTCAGCATAAAGGCCCTCAATCTAATTCCCATTGCTAAAAAAAAACAATAGATGCTTGAAAATCCATGCCCAGAGATGCAAATGTGATCCTCATCCCTATACTAGGAGAAATCTGGGTGGGAGGGCTGGGTCTGTCCATGCAGTGCTTCATACCGAACACTACACTTACTGGACACCATCCAAATAGTAGAGAGTGTGAAAAGCCAGACGTTTAGTAGAAGAAGATAATTTCACATGGGAGACTTATCAGGCCACTCCTGAAGCAATTTATGATTTGCAATGTTTTTCAGAAAATGCCTACAACCAGTTGCTTCCTAACATCGCGGGAGTTGTGCACTGACAAACCCATTGTAAATTGAAAATAAAAGTCAAAGATGAATTGAACACTCTAATCTACTGAACATCCCAGTTTCACACCACCAAGCAGCGTAGAGTAGCATGGTTTGCTCTCATGATCCTGTGGCTAACAGGGAGCTGAGGCTCACTTCTGGGTCCTAGCTCCAAAAGGAAGAGGACTGTACCACATGTGGCCAGCCTTGGAAAAAGATCAAATTTCAAAGGGTGGTTTCTACTGGATGTGCAGTGCTTTTGCTTTGCCACGAAGATTTAAAAAAAAAAAAGTTAAGTGGTTCCATCAAAAGTTGGGAATCATCTTTGTAGAGAAAATGCACTTTGTAGTGCTTCACAGAAGCTATCCATGGGGAACTTTAGGTAGAGAGTAACACGCCAGATAATCAGACAATAGGCCTGCTCTGCCTGCAGGTGCCCTTCTACCAAGGGAATGGACCATTCCACAAAAGTATTCTGCCTATTGTTCCCTGCCCACTCCCTGTAGAACACTTTATTCTTTGCTTTGCCAGGATTACTGTTTGTCCTTCAGTATTAACCCATTTCCAACAACACAACTTGCTCCAGGGGCTTACTTAACTGCTGCAACTCTCCATGGCAATTAAAAAGAAGAGAGATATAATTTGCACTCATCTGGTGAAGCCCATTTTCTTATCCTTTTACTCCTGATGGAATGGATGCATGGAGCTCTTGCAACTCCAAATCCTAACCTGGTTCTGTTCAGGTGTGCTGAATGACAGGTTTACCTGCTCTTTCATGGGCACAGGTGAATTAAGTTTTATATCATACTCCTGGATTTATTTTTGTTAAATTTATAAAACCATGTAATCATTTATTTCTAGTAGATTATTTATGTGCACATCTAGTCTGTATGCATGCCAGTTACTCTTGGTCTTTTATTCTTGACCAAATGACTGATTAGAAAGGTTTCTTCTTTTTCTGTACCTTTCATCTATCTTCAATATCTCATAAAAGTTGAATTAATCAGGTTTTAAAGAGCTTATCATAAATTGTAAGTTTGAGTGAATGTGATGGTGACAGAGTAAAATTCTCTACTCTCAGCTTCAAAAACAACTCAAAGTTTCCAAGGCTTTAAACAGGTTCTTACACTATGGAAATGTTGTGTTAGTCATCACAGCACAGCTATCACTCTGCTTTTTCACATAGATTTTAGCAAACTCAAGGGACTGGCAAGAAGCAGACTAAATTTTTATGAATCAGAAGTACTAAGAACAATTATGTTCCTGCTATACAATAAAGATATCTTGCCTTTCAAGAGATATCTTCTCATTTTTTTTTCAAAAAGTAATTCTGAAAACTAACATTTACTGGCCACTTACCATACGTCTGTTGTTTAACATGTTTTGTGCCCTTTAATTCTCTGATCACTTTATATATGCATGCTTCTGAGTGTACAGATAAAACACAGAGGCAAATATTTAATATCAAACTAGTAGAAGAAATGTCATTTCAAACTGAGATAGCTACTGTGGTGTGTATATGGCCTGGGTGTTTTCCCCAAAGATTCATGGGCTAGATGTTTGGTCTACAGTGCAGCAGGGTTGGCCTGAGGTAAGACATTTGAGAAACAGGGCCTATTGAGAGGGAATTAGGTCAAAGAGGCACTGATTGTAGAAGTGAGTGATGCTGGCCTTATGGAATAAGCTAATTATCACAAGAACTGGTTTTTATTAAAGAGTGAGTCTGAGGCCTGACTCTGCACATTGCACATAAATCAGAGCACACCTGACTCTAGAATCTAAAGTGCTCATCTTTGCACCAGACCACCATCCGACGTTGAGCAGGAGTAAGAATTTTATCCCCTATGCAATTACGGGCCAGAAAGGGTTTTAAGGCAGGGGCCTTAGTGTGATTCAAGAATGCTGAGCAGCCTTTGGTGAGCACATTCTGGAAATCGTTAACCGAACTGTTGAAAATGTTCTGTTCCATATTTTAATATTTCCTGTGGCTGACAGCTGGTGTCCTCATTATAGGATAGTTAATACATTATTGAACCTGGCAAAGTGCGGGTCCCTGCTGAATGGGGGCCATTTGAAGCTTTTCCAGTATATATACATGGAAGGTAGTGGGCTATTTATGGATCTGCTGTCTATAATCAATAGTGAACAGTTTGATGACAAAGGCTTGTCCCTATATTTACATGCCAGGCCTCGTGAATGCCAGGCAGAGTTAGAAATTTTGTAAATTAGTGGAAGAAGTGGATAGAACTTAGTCTTAGGTGTCGGGAGGAGAGAAAGAAAACTTCATGGGCATCTGTCGTTAATGTGGGCATCTGCTCATCTTCTAAATAACAGCATCCCCAATTTGCCATGCTGGAAGATTTCCCACTTACTCTAGGAAATCCTAGGAAATACAAATCATCTCTTCTTTTCCAACTATAGAAGTAATGCAACATTCTGATAAAAAGTTTGGATACTTCCTTAGAAAAATGTGAGGGGGCCTGATTTATGTCAGCCCATCTCTTACAAATATATCAGTGTCATTGCCTCCCTAATCAGATTATGTGGCTGGACAATGGCAGTCAAGGTGGCTGCTGAGTTCCAGCAAAGGGAGGTCAGTGCAACATCTGTTTTGCCTGTTATATTAGAAGTCACTGGAATATTTCATAAACTGGGTATTAAATCTCTATATTTTTGTTTTATTTATTTTGTATTTAACTGACACAAAATAAATGTAGCAGTTTGATGTCTTGATGCAACTATACATTATAAAGCAATCAAATCAGGGTACTTAGCATATCAATCACCTCGTATCATTTCTTTGTTGCAAGAGCATTCAAAATATCTTCTAGCTATTTCACATAATAAAATATTATATAGTAACTCTGTCTTTCATAATTTAATATGTGTAACAATTACAGATTGGGGAAATAGCTCAGTTGTACAGTGTTTGATGAGGCCCTGGATTCAGCCCTCAGCAACACACACATACACACATACACACACACATCCTGCACACAAATTAATGACTAGCACATAGGAAACTTCCAAAAGATATTAGTACTGCCACTATTCTGAGTTACAGCATGTCCATATTCCTATGTGAGAAAAAAATAAATACACAAATCTTAAAAGAAAATTTCATACTAGTATTTTTTTATGTCTGCCTTGATTTTCTCTCTTTTATTCCTCTTTAAATTCTCAGCATTTTGTAGCAGTTCTATTTTCACCAGCAATGGACAAGTCTGAAGCACTTTTACCTACTGTATTTTTAAGGATGCCAAAGGGCCAGTAACTCACTCCATCAGTGCCTATCACCTGTCCCTTTTGTGTCAAGTCCTATGGAAGCTGTTAGGCAGCCAGACACACAGTAGGACCCTTATGGAGGTCACAGTCAAATGAAGGAAGGAGACATGGGAGTTAGACAGGAGAGCATTCTGGTACTAGAACACTGATTCTTGTTTCTCTGGTTTTTGTTAAGCAAAGAGAGAGAGAGCATTCTGGGAACTTGAGAGAGATTTGCCAAAAGAAGTTTAAATATATTCATTAGACTTGAAGTGAGGGTAGTGGTTAAGTCAAAGAAGACAGAGGATCCCAAGGCAAGAGAGTTGAATAAACAAGGGTACACAGAGTGACAGCACGTGTACAAATAGTTAAGACAGGGCTTCCTTACTGTATTCTCAAAACTCCTAGTGCTTCTCACCCTTGAGAGAGGCTCAATGATTAAATAAATTTGGGAAATGCTAATGGAAAGAAATTTAGTGCATTAGAAACCTTTTTGTTTTTGATGTGTCCAAATATCTGACAAGCAAAATTTAAAGGATTTTGGTTTATGATTTCAAATGTTTCAGTCCATGGTCACCTGCCTGTAAGGCAGGAAGCCCATGGTGGCAAGTGTAGCAGAGGAAAGCTGTTCACCTCGTAGTAGCTAGGAGGCAGAGAAAGAGTTGAAAATAGCGAGTGAGAGAGATGTTTCAAAGCCACGCCCACAATGGCAGTTTCTTTTAATCAGATCCCAAATCCCCCTAATCCCCTAGAGCTGCAGATTCATCAATGGACTCAATTTTGGCAGCTTTACTTTAATATAGATGTGGAGACAAACTGCCTGGCTGGATTTCCAACTCCACTAACTTCTTAGTAACTATGTGACATCAAGAAAATTAATCTCTTTGAGCCTCAGTTTCCTCAGTCTTATGAAAACAAGTTAATATTGCCCTTTGCCTTACTGGGCTGTGGGTTACACTTGAGTTAATGCAGTGTAACACCTGCTTAGCACGGTTCATGGTATACTAATGTATCCAGCAAACATTTGATCTGCTTCTTCACTTTATAACTTTGTGTCAAAAATAATATAATGCTAAAATAAAGTACATTATGTATTTCCACTCTTGTCAAGGTAGATCAGCAGGATTTGATACTCTATGGCAAATTCTGCCCCATAAGTCATCCTTTATTCTTTGAAGAAAAATAAAAATACTAGATACAAACAAGATATGGTAGACCAATTTAAACTTCAATACATAAAGTACCACTTCCTTGGATCTGACCTTTCTTTTAAAAGAAAATGAAAAAATGTATTAGAAAAATAAAAAAAACTGGCTTGTTCGTAACCATGACACAGTAAATAATGAAAATTGAAACACAGATTCCAGTCAGGTTTAGCCTTGGGCAGAGAGATCTTCAGCAGCAGCTCTTTAGGTGAACAATGTACTCCTCAAAGACGGATGGCAATGATTTCCTCTGTAATGAGACCTTTCATCTCAGGGTGTGGGTGGGCCTGTAAGTCACTGACCCTGGCCATACCTCAGAACTCCGAAGTGATGGCAATTTACAGTTCGTGTAGAGATCAGGGAGGAAAAAGTTAGTGTCTAAACTTGGAGGAGAATCGTGAACTCTTTGGCTCTATGTCTGGGTCTGAAGCTCACGCCCCATGGCTGTAGCAACATTATGACAAGGTCTCTCTTCTTGTATTACACTTCTAATTTCTCTCTCTCCCTGAAGTTCATGTCATTTCTCACTTTCAATAAAACCAATTTACAGAATTCAATCTGCAAAATTTAATGCTGCTTGTCATTAATAATTGGAAGGAGGTACTCCTCTGAAAACCACTAACTTAATCCAGCATGAAACAACAAGAAAAGGAAAGAAATCTTTCCATCATAGCTATGGAACATGAAATGAGGGCCTGTCAACAAATTCCTGCTTCGTTAAAAAGTGGTTTGATTAAATGATTGAAACTGACCATTGAGAAAGTTTATGTCTGACAGAACTCTAGGATTCGAAATTTATTTCAGTGATTCCTGATCCATCAACTGTTTGATTTGTTCTAAAGGAAGAATAGTGTAAACATAAGAACATCCACCCAGATGTCTTATAAAAGACGCAGATGTGGAGGCTGAGAAGTCCAAGAGCCGGGCACCAACCTGCTTGCTCTGTCATAACATGGTGAGGTGCATCACAGGAAGACACAGTGCCAGTGTGCCAGTTGACTGTCTTCTTCTTATAAAGCCACTAGTGCCTTATGGGGACCATACTCCTCTTACTAATGGGACACCTCCTGTAGTCCAATATTCCTTCCAAAAGGCCCACCTCCAAGACCAATAGAACTTGACCCTGGGGATTAAGTTTGTAATGTATGAATGGGTTCCATAGACACACCCGAACTATAGACATTACTATGCTACAGTTTTTATAGCCTTGCCTTTGCATAACTTTGCTGAGACTGGAAAGACAGCACCTTGCCTACCTTTTGTCTTACATTCCTTTATCTGATGGCTGCTACCGATGAAAACTCTTGCTGAAAGTCTCTGTGTGAGGGAATTTTCTGATTTAAACTGACCCCAATTAACAGCTAGTCAGTCTGGGTAGGTGCCAATAACAAAGAACAGCAGTGGGAAAAATAAACTGTTGCAAGAAAAGCAGAGAAATGAGAAAAAAAATCCATGTTTACTAGGCTCTCAGGGGAAATTCTAAATTTTGGGATTACAGACTTAATTACCCACAATGCTACTCTGCACACAGAGAAGAGCCGCATAGGTGGGAAGTGAGTGTGTAGATACCTGGTGAAGAGATCTCTGGGATGTTGCACCTGGCCTGCAGAGGGTACAGCTTCTCACCACAGAGGAAGAAAAATCAACAGTGTCTGAGAAAAATGGAAATTTGGGCACAGGATTGGGATAGATTTTGGTTTTTAAAAGAAGAAACAAATGAAGATTCTTATCTTAAAAATCTCATGCTTTTTTAGCTGGCATTGAATCCACATGTCATATGGACCAGAGATCAGGCAAAACACACTTCACTGAAGTGATACTATATAAATCTTTGTGGTATGTGGTTGTGAGGACAAAAGTAATCATCTGTTCTGCAGGTGTGTGTGTGTGTGTGTGTATGTGCGCACACACTCATGATAGATAAGAATATGTGATGATAATGGTCAAATACAGCCAAGGAGCACAGATGATTCACAATAGTAAACCATCTTCTATGAAGACTGGTCCATCCATTAAGCTGAATGGAGTATATAAACTTGCAGCCAGTGTGGCTTTTTGTGGTATAACATAAAAGAACCATTAACTTTAGAAAAGTAATCCAATTTGCTAATTCCTCTCCGATGCAGTATTTAACCCTCTATTTAAATAAATGTAAAACAAATATTTGAGAGTTATTGATTTATATAAATGTCAAAATATTAACCAACTGGGCCAGAGATTTAGTTCAGTGGTTCTGGCGCCTGCCTCGCAAGCACAAGGTCCTGAGTTCGATCCCGGTAACCACATAGAATGCTGGGCATGGTGACTCACGCCCACCAGCAATCAGTACCACATACCACAGTGCCGGGCGTGGTGGCTCACGCCTGTAATCCCAGCACTCGGGAGGCAGAGACAGGAGGATTGCTGAGTTCACGGCAGCTTGCCTAGGCTACATAGTGAGCTTAGGGCCAGCCTGAACTACAAAGCGAGACCCTGTCTCAAAAAAAAAAAAAAAAATTTAACCAACTTTCAGTGGCCAGGTAGTTTGTTGATGTCTTAGATTTTCATTCTGCAGAAAGGGAAAGAAAATGTGAAAAGCCATAAGTTTCAGCATTGAATACAGAGGGCGCATGTACAGATGCACATGGTAGTTTCCAACTGGAAAATACCTTTCTTCTTCTACCTTTGCTCTTCCATTTCATTATTATATATTCCCTTCATTTTCACCAATATGAAATAAATTTTCATCACTAAAATCATTAAGAAGCAAAGTCTTTCAGAAAATACATGACGACTTTAACACATTAGTACAAATTAAATCAACCAGCTTTTTTAATGTTTCTGTACAGTTTCTTACAATGAGGAGATGGAGAATCTGGAAAGGGGTAGATATTGTGGAACATGCAGTGCCTGTGGGAAATCCAAAGGGGGAATAGTCCAGGGAAGTCTGAGCACAATGGGGGTATATTTTAACCTAAGAATGTATTCCTAGGTTACAAAATGTAAAACCAGTTTTCTACTTCAAAATGTTAAATAAGGCCATAGCAAAGACACATGAGATCTCTTTGGTCCTATTTTCTAAAGTGTTCCTGTAAGTCATGGTACTATGGTTTGGGAAATAGTGTGGGTTAGATTGACTTTTAAGTGATTCTAGTTTCAATACTTTTTGAGAAAACAGAAATAGGCTCAGGATGAAACAATTCACTAGCATTTTTATGAAAAAATAAAACATAATTTCAGAACAAAATGATAACAACCATAGTTAGCACTGCATAATGTAAATTATTCTTGAAAGTATTCTATAAATTTGAAATGTGTTCAAAATAAAATTGTTAAAAATATAGAAGCAACTAACTGTATTTGCTGCAAGTATAATTTCTACAACAGATCCATGCTATAAGAAAGAGTTAAGTATGAAAGGCTAAATCTATCAGACTTAGGCTGATAGACACAAGTGTTGTGCTAAAACAGCTGTTGTTATATTTTACCCAGAAAATGGTAGAAACCACGTGCCACCTGTGAAATAATAGAAAGTAGATCCAATGAACTTCATGTTTCCTGAAATGCTATCAAGGCCCCCACATAATCCGTTACTAATGCCTAGCACTGATCTGTTTTTCAACCAAACACAATTGCCTTCCTTTTACCCTTCCAATGTGTACAGAATCAACAAGAATGAAATTAAAAAAGGAATTCACTTTCTCCGTCCATGTTTACAAATGTCAACTCTGTTATTTTCTCTTTTCTTCCAGAGAAAATTTTTGGGTCTTGTATAATCTCATCCTTTCTATGCATGTTATATTTTTTCAGAAAAATATTCATATATCCAAATTCTTGTGAATTCATTGCAGTGGAAGACAAAATTAGTAGGCATGATGATTTTAGAATACTAGGATAACAGGACGACGCTTTATGCATTTAATTAAACCTCTGCTTTCTCCTCCTTACCAAAGCTGAGCCAACTATGTTATAAATGCAAGAGGCTATTATTCTGCTTTGCTGACTGTAGTCACATGAGATAGGGAAACAGAGGCTTAGTATTTCCATGTCTTAAGAAGTTGGAAATCAGATCTGTTAGGTTGAATCCTCTTGACTTTTCCATATTTAAAATTAATTTACAAAGTTCAAAATCACTGTGTGAGCTAATCTTAACAGAGAAACAGAAATCTCATTTTTTTTTATTAGATCTTACCATGGGCCAGCTGTAAACTCTCTTTCCCAGTGGTCCTATTATGGACTAAATTATGTCCAACCACATTCATGTGCTGAACCCTGAATCCCTCATCTGATTGTATTAGTGCCTTTAAGGAGGTGATTAGAAGTAAATGATGTCACAACAACGAGGATCTAATCCCATTTGGCTAATGTCCTTGTAAGAAAAGGTGCCATGTTGGACATCCACTAAAAAGGCTATGTGAAGACATGGCAAGAAAGCAGCCATCTGAAAAATAAGGAGAGAGGCCTCAGGAGAAATCATCCCTGCTGACATCTTGATCATGGGTTTTATCTACCATCCCATCTGTGAGAAAGCATTTCTATTCTTCGACCTACCTACTCTGTGATACTTTGTTATAGCAGCTTCAACAGATGAAGATAGGCCTTTTTTCATACCAAAAGTGAATATTTTAGAAAAGGAATGTTATATCATAATTCATTTCTATCTGAAACATTGGTTTTAAGAGTCTTGGTTATAGCTTTACAGCAGCCTGTGCCCAAAGAGAGGTTTTAACCCACCACCCATACTTCCCAAGTTCATGAATGAGTTCAATGTCTATGAATTTGGATGGGCAAAAAATATTTTCACTAACTACCAACTGAAATTCAACATTTCTTTCTTGGGAAAAATATCACAGTAACATAAGTAACAAATGTGATATTATCATCAATAGAAATCACAATAATGCCAAATCATATTACAATTGTAAGGATACCTCAAATAATCCTTTAAACACAACACTATTTTGAAATTACAGTGATTATGAGATCTGCAGCTTATTTTATCTTATTAAAAGAAGCATATATATTATAAAGATGTTTTAATATTTTGATAACTATTTTACTATAACTGACTTCCTTTGCAATTTTATGTATTTCATTATGCTCATTTCAAAATAGTTTACTAAGGAGGATTTAGAGGCATTTAGAGACAGACAGAGGCACAGTTTTTAAAGAAATGTGTGGCTTAAACTATTTTCTGAGTGTAATGTGAATGGCCTGGCCTGTGTCAAAAAGACATCCGAACTTTGTTCTCTAAGCACAAGGTCTTAAATAAATGGGTCAGGAACTCAAGCTGTGTGAGAAAATTTATTTGCTAATCCTGTGTTGTCAATATGAGGGATATAAGACAGCCAGGACGGCCACCAAGCTACAGTGTTTTCTGCTCAGGTAGCCCACCCTGGCCTCAAGACATTCCCCTTCTTGTTTATGCAAAACTTCCAGCTAGACCAGTCTCCTCTTTCTTCATGGCTTACTCAAAGTTTCCCAGCTATATTCTCAGTTAGAAGAATAAAGGCAAAACTGAGTCTGCCTTGTTTTCACCTGAGTTCACAATATACAGCAGAACTGTATACTGGAACTGAGCAAATGCTTAGGAAAATGTGGTTTCATGGGTGAGAGGGAGCAACAGAACCAGGTCTTAACCCACTGAGCCTGCTTCATCCTGGGTTCCTGGCCCCCTCCCTTATTTCCTCAGCCAGTGTTACCATTGTTGACTCTTCTCTGCCCCTTCCGTCCGATAACACTTTATGGTTAGTTCTAAACCCTGCTTTTATTTTCTTCCCAAAAATGCATGTGTGCATTTGTATGCATGATTTGTTAAACATCATTAGGACAGTTAAACTGGATTGTCCGCTTGATTGGTGGGAGAGCTGGCTAAGGGTCTAACTGGTAAAGCGCACTTCCAGATGTGTCTGCATAGGTCACTGTATGTGGTCTTCACCACTCCCTGCTTGGTGCTGTTCTGCTTGGCTGCCAGGAGGTGGGCAGCTTCCCTCCTCTAAGGCTCTGTGCCTGTTTCTTCTCTAAAGCCAGCTGATTACAGAAAGAGTCCTGTGAAACCATGAGCCAAGTCTCTTGGGTTTTTTTCACTTATTATGTTTGTTTTCTTATACCGATGGTTGGGTTGACAATATTTTCATGTATGACGTTAAAGTTCTATTTGGTGGTGTGGCTTTAAAATTTTTCTGCTTTAATAAAGACATTTTCACTTTTGAAAAATAAACTTAGGAAAAGAAGTCTTTGGTTAGTAAATATTTTGTAAAATTTCATCTTTTAAATCATGGGTGTGAAGTACTTTTCCCCATCAAGGGGAAAACTGTCTAATACAGAAAAATAATATGAGAGAAATGCGGCCATTCCTTTTGTCTATGCCTGGCCATGTGGGTCAGAACCCCTTGGAAATGAACTGATGGAAGACTTTGGAAAGATCTGGAGATGCAGCCTGGAGAAAGTCTAGAGTGTGGTAAACAGAGCCTGATGAGTAGTTATGGAGAGAACTCAGAAGATCATAATGCTTCTGGGCTTTGAGATTTCAGGCTCTTGACGTTTGAGATGGTAATTAAGACTACTGAGAACTGAACTAGAGACCATGTACATTAGGTTTCTTCTCTATAAGTTGTTTTTTAAAATTTTTATAGGGATTTATAGCTAAGAGTTTGCGTTGAGTCTCAGAGGAGACCTAGGCCTTGGACTTTTGGAATAATAGTGAGCAACTGAGACTTTGGGAAAGGCATTAATGCATTTTTAGTGGTATGCAGAACTGATATATCATGTTAGGTAGAATTATGAGCTATGTTCATTTGAACATTAGGGAGATGTGTTTAGGTATCAAGTTGTTAATGGGTAAATACACAATTAAGCTTCATTGTCAAACTGACTTGAGTGCCACCCTTGGGATTAATAAAGTACACTTCTGGGTGTGTCTGCATCAGTTAGAAAGGCACACTTTGGGTGGTATATCTTCTCTCTGGTCCTTTCCTTATTGGTGGTTTCTTTTGCTTTACTTTACTATGCCAAAAGGTGAACAACTTTGCTCAAATATGCCCTTACACCATGATATTCTGTGTCAGAGTCAGTTGAAATTAATTACCTAATTTCAGTGGATTTCTTGTTGCTATTGGGATTCAACTCAGGGCCATGCTCATGGTAGGCAGGCTCTCTAGCACCAAGCTATATCCCTATCTCCTTTAGTGGAATTTTCCCGATGAGATCTTAGTTGTCCTCAGAATAGAACCCCTGAAACCATATGCCAGCAAAAGCTCTCCTTTTTTAAATTGTGGGTGTTAGTTGTTCTTTCTCAGCAGTAGGAAGGCTGACTGATATAACTGTGGTATGGTTATGCCTACAATACCTCATCAAATCCTCCTAATAATCCTATAGATTGGGTTTTATAATTGCACTGATTTTCCAGGAGAGAAAACCAAAACTTAAAAGACTATCTAATTTGTTCAAAAATATATATAGCAAATATCAGAAAACTCTAACTTAGCTTTTTCCAATTACAGAACCTATGCTTTCTTAAACCCAACTGGGCAACTGTCCAACTTCTTTGAATCATTAACTCATGATCTATTGAGAAATAAATTATTGGTTAGATTATATTAAGTAGTCCTTAGCATTCTAAAGGAGAGTGAGAACACATTTTGTAACAACTTCCATTTGTAGCTATTTTCTTGTTTACAGAAACCTTATGTTATATTAATGATAGGTGACACCAGGTTAAAGTAACTTGCCCAAGGTTACTGTGATGTTTAATTGACTGTGTCAACTTCAGAAATTTGTTTCAAAGAAGTTTAACTAAACTGGCTCAGCAATTCCACACCACAGATCCTGGAGGACCTGTCCTAGGGCAGAACTTCCATACTGCTCAAATACAGAGGGCCCACCATAGGGCAGTTCCTCCTTTGGATGGTATAAGAGGAAATTAGGAAGGACAGATCAGCTTCTCGTCCTTTAGAGTTTAAGTCTTTGTCTAGAAAGTTATCATCCAGTGTAGACACTTAGCTTCCAGTACAGCTCTTTCAGCCTTCCAGTGTAGACTCTTCAGCATTACATCAGAGACTCATGAGTCTCCTGAAACAGATTGGCACAGAATACTGCCACGAGCCCCAAACCTCTGTCAAACTTTCATCTATTATACATAAATTCTTCTATGGTTCTATCAACCTCTCCAGGTTAAACATGGTATAGAGCTGATTGAAATGGATCAAAAGGGATATTCTAATTTGCCCCACTGCACTTTGGGACTGAAAAACCAGACTCTCTGAGCTTATGTTCATAAATTTAGGATAATGCAGTGGTTCAATCATCATCTGCTATGCTGAAGTGCTGTATCTACATTTAGTTCTATAAATTCTCCTAGAAAAAAGCACACATTCACCAACTATATGTAATTCAATTTGTCATCCTGTACTTGATTTCTTATGTTATTCGGAGTAGACGCTGGCTAACACAACTCTTCCAGGAATATGCTCTTCAAGTTCAACAAGAATTTGGTCTCTCAGCTGGCGTCTGGCTTATCCTTGACCGTAATAAAATAAGCAGAAGGTAACCGCTGCCCTTCAGCCTCACATTTTCCTTAAATAATTCTTCAGCTTACAAACAGCCCCTGTGTGGTAAAGTAACAGAGAGATGGTGATATATTGACTATGTTCTTTTAATAAGGAATATTCAAAAGAATAACTGTCATGTGTTAAAATGACCCAATTTCAGTGGATTTTTGTTACTGCATTCCCTGGGGATTGAACCCAAGGCTTTTCGGAAGATAGGCAAGCACTCTGCCACCAGTCCAAATCCCTACCCCCTTCAGTGGAATTTTATTAGTTTCCTCAAAATAGGAGTAAAATCACAATCACTGCTCCTGGAAGAAAAGGCTGGGAAGTTCTTCCTCTTCCTATGGATAGCAGGCTTTTGAGAAAGTGCTTTTCTCTCCTCCTGCCATTCCTGGAAAAAATGTCTACACTAATCTTGTTAGGGGGAGCCTGTCACATCATTTGTGGCCATGTGTGGTGAAATTAGCAAATGCTATGCATATTTCAATAAAAATTTTATAGTCAAAGACACATTGCTATTACACTTTCTCAAGTCACTCCCTTTACTTTGAGAACACTTATCATTCTTGCCACTTTCTACAGTTCTGGAAGTCTTTTTTCAGGTCATTTGATGTCCTTTATATCCTAGATTTATTGAAAATTTGTGGCAATTTATGTAAAATGAAAGCATTGCATTGTGTCTTCACCCACCTTATTCACTAGATCTGGCACCGTGTGATTTCTATCTCTTAGCCTAAATCAAAGAGGCCATAAAAGGAAAATGTTTTAAATAGAACCAAGACATTCAGACAGCTACTAATGATAATCACAAAAGAGGAATTCCAGAAGTGCTTCAGACGGTGGCAAGAATAATTAGCTAAGTGTGTTTAAAGGAGTATATCTAGGCGTGCTGGTAGCAATGTGTCTTTTACTGAACTGTATTTTTAAGTTTTAAACATTCACATTATGTTTAAATCACGTCTCCTTTATTTGGCTTGAAGTAGAGGGTAGGGACTAAAGTACAAAACTCCCTCAGATTTTAAGGCAAATAGATTCAGCCACCTTGCGAGAGGTACCAACCTGGTGTTGGGTATCTCTGAAATTATTGGCAGTTATTCACTGTCCTTCCCCTTTATGACTTCAATTAAAAACAAGCAATAGAAATATTCAAGTAGAAAAAGAAAAGCCACTAGTTAGCTTCCCCCATTTTGTATGCTTCCCAATTTCTCAAGGCTTTTGAAAGAAAAACTTTTGAGACAACATTCTGTGATTCAGGTTCTGCTCTTTGAGGATTCCCTCCTCATTCTCGGGAGATCCTTCAAACACACAAAAGTGACTCATTCATCCTTCCTTGACGGCCCCCCTACCAGAATTTCAGAGAGTTTCATCTGGAGAGATGTGCTAGAAAGTAAGCAGAAAATTTCACACAGCAAATGACAGTACTTCTTAGGTAGATACTGTGGTTGCCTACTGGGACCTGTTTATGTTTACTTAGTGGTATGGAGGGAAGACATTCACAGAGAAGAAAATGATGCTGTATGCAGGAGGTAGCCTTATTGTAATGACCCAAATGGGTACACTCAACACAGCGGGAGAGAACAATGGGTAAGCCAGGCAGACTTTGCTTTCAATTCCTGCTCTGTTATTAACAAGCTGCATGACCTTGGGCAAACCTTTGGGTTTCTCCATCACTGTCTTAAGGTTTTACATCAGTATAACAACTCCTTCCTCATAGTGCAGTTGTAGGGCCTCTAAGATCCATTAGGTCAGAAAGTACTAGTGGTTTTGCTCAATGATGTATCTTGGCACTTACCATAGGGAATGGTATATAATTAGTGCTCAATAAATATTTGTCAATAAATAAAAGATGATAGAGTTTTTAACATAGTTATTATTCTAATAAGACCCCATAAACCATAGTTGCTATTATTATTTTGCCAATTATTTCTGCATTATTTGCAAATTGGCTTCATATAAGCTAAAAAGCCCACGTGATTGACAACCTGGTCTTTCTGTTCCCCAGGTCTTTATTCTCTTAAAAATTTTCAAATCTTTCTGAAGGGAATTTCACTGACAAATATTTAATACTTCTTAAGTGCAATTATTATGTTCAATGTCAGCAGTTATGTAAAAAAACATTTCATGAATAGAATATATTTGTATTATAAATGGGAAAAACGCATGCTGACACTTTTCACAGTACAAAACTTAATGATCCAAGTCATTTCTTTGGTCAGATT
Source organism: Thryonomys swinderianus (assembly GCA_004025085.1). Lineage (NCBI taxonomy): Eukaryota > Metazoa > Chordata > Mammalia > Rodentia > Thryonomyidae > Thryonomys > Thryonomys swinderianus. The sequence continues at coordinate 4,806 of PVIC010012257.1, read as the reverse complement.
TTAACTGTAAAATAATGGGGTCTCTAAGAGTTCTTTGAATAAACTCCGACTCCAACTTTGGTCCACCCTTCTAATATTGTTTTATTTTGCTGCTATCTACTCAGACCAGGCAGACTTTCTTGAAATTTAAGGGACATTGTCAGTTTCTTTAATTAGCCATCTTAGGTCCTTCCCAAAGCTGTTCTACTGTCTGATGCATCTCCCATGTCACAAAGGGCTGCTTCTGTCCTGAAGTCAAAGTTTTTAGTTAACTACTAAGGGAGAGAAGTAAACTGGGGCCAAGCTGAAAGTCAGAAGCAGGGACTAGGGTTAGGAACTGGCTGCTACAGATAGAGATGAGCAGAGAGATCACTTTCAGGCGCTCTCACTCTGGAGACATGCAACGGGGCTGGGTGGAGTTAAGCCAGTGTCAGTGCTATTTCTCAGTGTAGATTAGGAAGCAACTTCACTTCAAGTATTTATTAGGATTAAAGATTCTCGGTGAAAGAACAAGTCTCGGGGAGAGGGCATGAAGCTCCATTTCAAAATGAGCCTCCATATCAACACCCACAGCACGAAAGCACACAGACCAGGGTCCGTTTGGGACAAGAGCAGTGGTTTGGAGCAACTAGAACTGCGATTTGCAGCCATGAGACCCACAGGCCTCCCCGCTTCTTAAAGAAGTGAAGATGCAATTTCTTTAACATTCAAACTGCATCAAAACATGAAAAATAGGATCATCTGAAATGGACACTTGAGCCTACCTACCAGTCCTTAGCAACAAAGCCTGGTTCATAATTAACATTAATTAAATTCTGTATGGGCTAAATATAAAAAAAACAAAATACATTCAAATAGAATCAATTTTAAAGGCCTTCCTACAATAACAAACACAATAAAGGTAAACATGTTAGTTGAATAGAATATACTGCTTTTAAGTGGCACTTATATCTTTTAGTCCTTGAGTATATTGTTGAATGAGAGACCCCTTCAGATCCAGCTATTTCTACTGAATTAAAAAGAAACTTCTAAGAAAGAAGCTTGTATGGTTTATATCTAGGTGTCCCCCAAAGCCTCATGCACTCAGAGGCTGGCTTGTCGATGGTGACTGGATCACAGGGGGCTCTACAGCTGGCTTGGTGTCACAGAGTGGGATCTGGCTGGAAGAAGTGAGTCACTGAAGGTGTGACCCCAGAGGATTTGTCTCCCTCCCTGCTCTGTCCTCTCCCCTCTTGTATGGCATGCCATGCGCACCCTTCTCTGCCATGACATCTCTCCTTGGAACCAGGGACTATGGACTGAAATGTGAGCCAAAGAAAACTCCCATCCTTTAAGGGTCTGAGTGATCCAGACAGTAACCAACATTTTGCCAGTCCTGTCTTTTACGCCTAACCCCAATCATGTAACAGAATTGGACTTGTAAAATGATTCATAAAAAATAAAATTTTATGAATATAGAGAGAGTACCATGTGGTATTTCATTGCCTGTATACCTTGAGTAATGTTTAAATGGGTTAAAGATCTCTCCTCAAACATTTATTACTTTGTGGTGGCAAAATCCTTCTTTGAAGTATTTTGGAATACACAATGTATATTGTTGCCTACAGGCACCAAAATTTCTTCCTACCTAACTATGATTCATATCAGTTGATCCAACTTTTCCTCATCATTCTTTTCTCTTTACCCTTCCTCTTCTCTGGTAACCACCATTGGACTCTAAACTTCTATGAGATTAATTTATGTTTAGATGGCACAAATACATAAGATAATGTAGTACTATGGTTTCCCCCCCATAAACTTCATTCCACATAATGATCTCTTTTTTAATTCATGTCATAGAAAACGATGGTATTTCCTTTTATTCTTCTGGCTATGTTGTATTCTCTGGTATCTATGTGCTATGTTTTCACTGTCTACTCATAAAATGATAAACATTTGTTTCTATCTCTTAGCTATTATGAATGCTGCTTCAAGGAACATGAAGTATGTGTCTTTTTGAAATAAAGATTTCATTTTCTTTATATATGAGGTGAGATTAGAAATGCAGTGATTAAATTTAGAACACTCATTACACTAAAAAACACACTGCCATGGATTTTCCTCAAAATACCATTCTTCACTTTGAATGTATTTAGCTCATTGTTCTTGTCACTTTCTGAAGCAGTTCTGGAAGTTCTCTTTCAACAACGTCTTCAGTTGTGATGTCCTAGCCACTTCAATATCCTACATCAGTTCAAAATGTGTATCTTTCATGTTCATTTTGACTTTAGGGAAGAACCCAAAGTGGCAGATGCCATATTTAGTGAATGAGGTGGGCAAGGACAAACAGTAATTGTTTTATGAGTCTGCTTCTCCATTAGATGGCACTGGGCAGCAGTATGTTTTTAATCACACCTTGTAGAGACATGAAAGAGAATTTACAGAAATGCTTCAGAAAGTGGCAAGAACAATAGATTAAGTGTGTTCAAAGCTAGAGGGAATATTTTGAGGGGGGTATTAATGACAATGTGTCTTTTATTGTAATGGAATTTTAATTTTTTTAAATTTTTAAATTTGCCATATATTTCAGTCATCCCTTGAGTATATGCTGAGTATTGGAAGTCCTACATGATAAAGTAGTTTTGTTTTTAATTTTTTGGAGAAACTTTCCTAATAATGAATAGCACTTTTTCCTATGCTCTGGATAGATCCTGTCCCACTTGGGCCATGACTTGTTACTTTAAGTCTGATAATGTGGGCAGGAGGAAGGTTGGCTCTATTGTCCATGATCAGCCTCAGACAGCAGATGCTATGTCCCTGGATCATAGGGGTGGGCCTTCTTATTCAGGGATATCTCATAATCTGGGCTTTTATATCTTCTATTGCTTAATATATGTCTAGGAAGTTACTTCCTGATTAATCACTTTTAGACTTTATCTGCTGATCATGCAATATGACTGAGGAGAACTCAACAATGTTTTATCTCCCTTCACTAGAATATTTGAAATTATATTGGTGTATTTAGTTCTATCATGATAATAACTTCAAATATTAACCACTTAATCAGTCCAATTATTTAAATAAAGGATGACCAAGAATTACATTGTTGTTATTTTTATAAGATGACAGAAAGTAAAAAAAAGACAACTTTATGAAATGTATTCAATAATTTTCTATGTATGGTATATTTTAAATGAGTTCGAACAATGCATAATTATAATCTGGACTGTATTATCTAGGTTTTCTGAGTTCTTTTCAACTCAAAAAACCTAGATAATATCTTTTCATATATCTTTCTTTGAAAAATCATACTTTATACTCTTGTGGTCTTTCCTTTTTTTCTGTGTGTTGTATAATTTCAATAAAATATCTACCCAGTAAACGTAATAGTGAAGATATCAGCAGTGGATGTCCATGTTGATATTTTGCTATTCTGTATTTTTTAACTAGTTGGTCTATTAGACCTAATCTAAATAGTAAATTATTTTTAGCTCCTTGTTTTGAAATGATAACAAATTATTTCCATATTGTTTGGTCCAGAAGGTATACTGATATTTTATAATATTTTTGCTCACTTTTTAATTATAAGATAGCTTGTTAAATACTGGTCAACTCTGTTAACACCGGCTATAGAATTATTATAATCACTGACCACTATGGAATTTTAGTTTCACTTCTTTCAAGTTCTATACGTTCTGTATTATGCTTAGTTGATAATAAAGAGACATCTTTTTTATCTTTTCATTTCATAACAATCTTTTTCCCTCTGATATGCTAACATTTCTCCCTTACTTAATTTTTTCTTTTCAAAATATTTTGGTACCTCCTTCCTATTCAGTCTCAGTCCCAAACATATCCATGTTGTATTGTAAAAGAATATCACTGAGTTCTAGAGAAGCATAAAATTATATGTACCTATGATAAAAGTTTATAAAGATTGGGCTGGAGATTTAGCTCAGTGGTTCCAGCGCCTGCCTTGCAAGTGCAAGGCCCTGAGTTCAATCCCCAGTAGCCACATACAATGCTGGGCATGGTGACTCATGCCCACCAGCCATCATACCACATACCACAGTGCTGGGCATGGTGGCTCATGCCTGTATTCCCAGCACTCAGAAGGCAGAGACAGGAGGATTGCTGAGTTCAAGGTTTGCCTGGGCTACATAGTGAGCTCAGGGCCAGTCTGAACTACAAAGCAAGACCCTGTCTCAAAAAAAAAAAAAAAGTTTGTATAGATTGTAGTCCAAAATTACAGGTTAATTTTCACAAATAAACAGGAATCAGTAAAAGAAAATAACCTGAATTTACAAGGTTTCACTAGATGCAAGCATCAAAGTGAATACCATATTCTAATTTTAAAAGTGTACAAAAATAGTTAAAACAAATAAACAAACATACAAGTACATCTCATTCAAACAAGAATCAGCTGATTAAAATGCCACATGCTCCCTGCTCAGAATAGTATATGAACAAATGCCCTGGCTGAATAAACTGTCAAGTGGTTATATTCTCAACTTATCTTCATTGATAAATGATATTTTACCCTCTGAAAATTGCATGGAATTCTTCTGCTTCTAATAAAGGCATGATCACCTTTATTATTTTCTTCTATGTTCCTCTAATCTTATTTTTCTAATTGAGTATATGTACCCAATACAATGAGTCACAAATTTTGATTTTCACAGCTTTCATGCCTTATAAGTTTATACTGAGCTTGAATCTAATGACTGTGAATCAAAAGCAATAGGTTATTGCTTATTATACTCCTTATATGGCTAAGTAGCATATTATGATAAGGTTTCTTTTTTTACAGTTTTTATTCTCTTGATCAATGTTTATTTTCCATTCTGT
>PVIC010012256.1:0-39965 GCA_004025085.1 Thryonomys swinderianus | reverse complement strand
AATATCAAATGCCCACAGTGCCAGGCTAGAATATTTAGTTAAACTGGCGTGAGATTTGTTTAAATCTGAAATACACGTGCATTGTTTTCATTCCCACAGGTAATTAAGCTTAAGATTTTCTGCCATTTTCCTTTGAATATACATTGCTAATCCTTTTTGCCATTCATTTTCCTGCTTTAGATAGAAATGTGAGCATGAAAAATATCTTACTTTTCTTTACATGCTAAGGAAAAGAGCCACATAAAGGTAGTGATGATGGCAAAGTGTGCTGTCATTCTGTTAGGGACCCTAAAGCTGGGAGTAGGAGACTTGGCTCTTCGATCTCCAGGAATGCAGGTCCCATTTGGCAGATCTCCTCATCGTCCAAGAGAAATCAGAAGCAAAGAGAAGTTGATGAAATCTGCAGATTCTCAAATGTTGAAGAATTGAAATTCATTTGAAATACTAGGAAAGTCAAGACTAGCAGAGCAAAGAGAGCATATCTTCTGGGGAGTGTTTCTGGTCAGGCCACAGGTTTACTCTTGGTACTGAAAGCTCTGTCCCCTTTGTCCTCCAAACTCCTTGACCCACTGAAATTTTCCTGGGAGAGGGGCAAGACTTAAAAAAGTGGAATACTACATAGGATGCCATTGAAACTGTCCTTTGGGGTATTCTTCTTGTCTTTTTATTTCTAAAGGAAGTAAGTTAAAGTTCAAGATATTCATTAAAAGTTCAAGCTAGAACCTGATTTAAGAAAAATAACAAATAAGTGTGATAACTGACTTTTTTCAGAAGTCACAGAGGGTCCAAGGAAAACACAAGTTAATTTTTCAAACAGGTCCCTTTTACTGATGGCTGGCAATATTTGAACATGTACAAAGAGTCGTTAAAAAAAAATTAGCCAAAAGGGATTATATAGCTTTCATTTCTTTTTCTTTGTGTAAAACCATTCTTTCCCATGACCAGATTTCTATTGGCCTTGATGATTAGTTGGGCTATTTTAGTAGTTCATTGTCTTGGCCTTTAGAAAGAGACCCCCCTAAGTGGGACTCTCTATGTCATAACTGTATAAAATATTCATTAAGATGGTGGTTTTAATGGATTCCTTTGGAATGAACTCAAGCAGAGGGAGCAATGCACTGATTTGTGGTGCATTTGCTGTTGCTTGGCTGTGTCTTCCCCATGTCTCGCCTCCTCCATACTCTCCATCTGCTCTCTTGCCTGTAGGCTCTCATCTGAGAGGGGCCCTGAAACTATACTGCTGGGTTTAGGCCAGAAATTCTTTTTCTTTGCATTCATGCATTCTAACTTGGCATTTTCCATATCATGCTCAATATAGCTATCCTAGAGACAATCCACATTACCCTGGAGTGCATTTGCTACGTAAATCACCTAAGGTGTAAGTGTTCGAGCTCTGTAATCAGACAAATTTTTCTTTAATTCCTGGCTTTGTCACCTACTGGTTGTGTGGCTCCCAGGCAAGTATTTTAACATCTCAAAGCCTCATGTATTAGTTAGCTTTCTCATTGTTGGACACAAAACCTAATAGTTATATCTCAAATGAGGAAAGATATAGCCCCTAGTTTGGGGAAATTCAGCCCATATTCAGCTGACTCCAAGGCAGGAACATCATGGTGAAGGGTCTTGCACAGCAAAGTTGCAAGAAGTTCTGAAAGAGCAAAATAGTGACAGCAAAAGGAATGACAGAGAAGAACACCTCTGTGGCCCACTTAGACACACTCAGGGCTTGCTTTATTAATCTAGTATGTTTTTGTAATCCAGTAATGGTGACAAACAGAATTAATGGTCATGCCTTGGTTTCCTCACCTTTTAGAGTGTTGTCAGGGCTTACATTAGAGGGTATTAGCAAAGAGTGAATGGGGATTGTTTGGAAAGTCCATAGCCTAATGCCAGGGACATTAAAAATCCATTTACCTTAGCCATCATTTTCAAAGTGGCAGGTGCAAATTCCACCCTGTACCTGAGACCACTTAAAGGTTGTGTGGAGCTTTCTTCTTTGCTATTTGGTTTTTATTCCTTACTAACCATGACAGTAGAGTAGTTCTGACTGAGAACCATTAAAAAAAGAAAGGCTGTGGATCAAGGAAGTAAGATGACTGAGATGTTTCTGCAAGTGAATTACAAATTTTAATTTCATTCTCAGTAGGAGTTCTAATCTTTTATATCAGATTAGCATATTCTTTTCTCTTAATATTTTTTAATAATCAAAGCATGAGTCTGAAATCATACCATCATGACCTCTGCCATTTAATTTCTATCTGTTTAACTCTGGGTTTTACATCCTGATCCATCGCCTTTTTACCAACTTTATGGAACATGGTAATGGAAATAAATATTAATAATGAATGCTCCGTCTCTTAACCCTGCCAGCCTCACTGCGTGGTCTCAAGGCCCAGGCCAAGCATTCAGCAAATCTGTTCTCACTGCAGTCCATATCATTCTATTGTTCCCTTGTTCTAAAACACTGTGTATCTGTAAGAGATTTGTAACTCATTTGGGGAGTAATACTGGGCAAATTACCTCAATTTTTAGGTCTTTATAGTTTCATCCTTAAAGAAGAAACGATGAGTAATATATTAATAAGGGAATGATACTTGACTATAAAGATAGAGAAGAAATTTAACAATGATTAATTTGCCTATTTTCTTCTGGGGTTGGATTGGGCTTGGGTTTTAATTTCATAATCTTCACATTGAAGTCACAAAAAGTTATAAAATTGGGGGAATGATGAACCAGGGCAGCATCTTGCAAAGTGACAGGGATATAACAACCATTAGGAGTGGGCTGATGGCTTCCTTAAATAGACTCTTCCTTGGTGTCTTCGTCCTGGGAGGGAAAATAGGCTCATCAAGATCCTGATTAAGCAGGGATTGCCAACGGTGCTTTTTGTAACCAGGCAAATAAGACCTTTTTTGCTTTTTTAGTTCTTAAAACAAAAATCCATCAAGCTATAATCACATTGTTCTATCTGCATGACCTAACCTCTGAGTGTTCCTGAGAACATTTTACTCTGTCTCCAGGCCCTAAAGTATGCACCTTGATGGGAACTATGGTCCCTTTAGAGTTTTCACTTGAGTGGAAGAAGCAAAGATTGCCTTTTCTTCCCTTTGACTCTCTTCTAAATTAACATGAAATAGAAGATGGCTGCAGCTAGGGGAATAAAAGAAGGAATTGTGGGGAGAGGAGGCAGTCTGCAGAGTGTATCTTAGAACCTGGGGCAAGCTGTTTTATCAGGCTGGTAGTTCCCTTCCAGGCCATCAGCAAAATGAAAATGCCTCACTCAACTAAATTTAAATCCTTCCATCTAGGTCTCTAAAACCCTTCTCTGGGGAGGGAATTTAGGAAGGTAAACTCCTCCAAGCCAATCATTTCAGCATAAGCACAGATGTTAGTGCCTTCCCTCACTCTTCTTGTTTTCACTTCCTTATGGCTGGTTCTTATTGCACTCCACCACCAAATCAATGCCAGCATAAAGGTGCTGCATATAAATGTGTAACTGAGAAGCAACATGGACATGTTACTAATTAACAGGGTATGATATTTATTGCTGCTATGTCAACCAATCATATTTTGCATAGTATTAATTAAATCTTGGGTACAAGTTTGGAAATTCCCAACACAAGGCTTAGGGGTGATTGGAAGCACTGGGCCTAGAGAAGGGAACAGTAGTTGTGGTTATAGCTGTGTTTGAGCTTTGTCTGAATGCAGAATTGGGCTCTGAATCACAGAATAGAGAGATGTGGAGAAGGTACCCTTGTTGCATTTCACTTTTAATTACAGCTCACTTTTGCCACTGGATTATTCTTTCTCCCTTCTTCCCACTGACTGTCCTTGGAATGTGCAGGGTAATTCCCCCCATCTGCCTGCAAAGATGAACTGTAGCTTACACAGTGGCAAAATTTCTCCAAAACAAAATTTTTGGTAGAGCTTTTTTGGATATAATCACCAGATGGCTTGTGTTAGAAAAGCCTGTATTTCCACATTCTGACCTTCTAAAGTGTCCCTCAGTAACAGTTTTAGACATCTTTATTTCTTCCTTCTTCTATTTATTTTCTTCACTCTTTTTTGCTTCCTGGTTGAACTGAGATCATATTTATTGCAAATTTTTGGAGTAACATTATTTTCTGTCTATGAACTGAAGTGGTTTACTCATCATAAAATCTATTTTATTTAACTTCTTGTTTTTAAAGACAGTCTCACTATGAAGTTTAGCCTAGCTTTGAACTCATTATGTAGCTCAGGGTACAACTCCAACTCAGTGTGATCTTCGTGCCTCAACTTTCCAAGTACTTGGATTATAGGTATGTACCACACACCAATTTTAAAAATGAGAAAATTATGATTACTTACCAAACTAACTTAGACTGTTCAGCAGATGACATGCTCTGTGATGTTTTATATATGATCTCGTTTAGTCATTTAACAACCATGGGAAGTATTTATGATCATTACGTATGTTTTGTAGATGACAGAATCGCAGCTGAAAGAAGTGAAGTAATTTACCCAAAGTCACACAGTAAGCAGTAGATCTTTGAGTATAGATGGTCTGACTTTAGGCTTTTTGTTTAGTATGCTTTGCTGTGATGGCAGGAACAGAAATCAGGAGCGAATGTGCCAACTGGGAAGATTCCAAACTACCCTGACCTGTCATTAGGGAAGATACCTAGTCTGGGGAGCTTGGTACTTTCTCTACCTCAACTCCCAGATCGATAGACTCAGAAACCTGGTTTTGACAGGGACAAATTATCATTAACTTAATTATCATTAACTTAAATTATCATTAAACACCTGTATTACCCCATCTGGGAAAACTTGTTGTAGGAAGACAAATGCAGACCACGAAATGCTTCCTTAGATTGGATGCCTGGGATCAGTGCAGACCTCTTAGCTAAGTTACCTGTTTAACATTTCCCTTCTTCTCTCTACCTCTCTACTTTCAGGAATAATAGAGACCCTACTATCCCAGTGTAGACCACAGCCATCTCTCCTTTTTACCTACAACTCCATGACTGATCAGTCTAGTGACCCATTCTTTGTAGAGGTTTCTTACTACATTCATTCAGGCTACAGTCAAGTCTGGCAGTCGTTCTTCCTTTAAAGATGGCTATTTTTACCAAGGTCTGTTAACTTGATTAAAAAATTTAACTCTGAAAGGGCAGCTTTTAAAACTTTTATGTCTTAGTCATTCTCTGTTGCTTTAACAAATACACCTAGGTGAGTTACAAGAAAAGAGGTTTATTTAGGTCTGAAGTTCTGGAGGCATGAGAGCCTGGTACCAGCATTGGCTCATGCTGCTCTGTGCATGGCAGAAAATGGGGATGCTAAGCAGGTGTGTGCAGTAGAGAAGCCAGTAGCGAGAAAAGAAGCAAGAGAGTGAGGCGAGGAAGCCACATTTGCTTTGTAACAAGCTACTTTTATGTGACAAATTCACTTTGTAGGAGGCATGGTATGTTTATCCCTTCATGAGAGAGGAGCTTCCAGGGTTTCAACCTTGTGAAGTCCATGTCACTTCTCAAAACCATTATGGAGACCACGTGTGAACATGAATTTTGATGGAGATGAATCATATTCAATGCTTATCACGTTACAGGTTAAAATTTTTACTCACTTGAAGTGTATGGTTCAGTGACTTGTAGGAAGTTCACCGTAGGAAGTTATGCATCCATTGTCATAACAGTTTACAAGGTCCGGAAAGATGCATCCTTTCTATTTCTGCCTAATTTCTATTTCCAGCCCTGTTCATATAAATAAAATCCTATTATATGTATTTTTTATATCTTGTTTCTTTCACATAGTGATCCATTTTGCACCATTATGGATTCTTTTTCACTACTGAATAATATTCCATTCTATAGATGAGGTATATTTTGCTATCATTTGTTGATAAATTTTCGAGTTATTTCGACTTTTTTGGTTATTATGAATGATGCTGCTATGAACAATAGTTTGCAAATTTTTTTGTTTTTAAAAACATGTTTTTAAGTCTATTTTAGAAGCCATTTTTATTTCATTACATGTCTTGTTAAAATTTGAGCAGAAAATAAATTATTGCCAAAGTTAAATTAAATATAGTTTAAAAACTGCTTTCAGGTAAATATAAGTAGTCAACTAAGATAAATTTGAGCTTTATTTATTCTATAGATCAATGTTCATGTAACAGCTTCCCCTGAGATTCCCACAATGTTTTGGAAAAATTTAATTGTTTTTATTAGTATTTGTTTACTGTACATGAAATTTACATTCATCTTAGGAAGTAGGTGGATGTATATAATACATTTGGATTCTTCTTCCCTTCTCACTTCACCTCTCTCCCTCAACTTCTGAATTCTTTCTTTTTCTGCCTCCATTTTTGGTGTCATTGTTATTATTATTATTTTTAGTTCATTTCTCTTTGACAAATACCTAAAAGTGAAATTGCCAAGTCATATGGTAAATTGATGTTTTACATTTTAAGAAATCTCTAAGTGTTCCCAAAGTTTTATTTATATTTTTAAAAGTGGTCATATCAAAGGGTAAATTTTTGCGGCTGCATTTTTGAAACAAATCATATATATATAGATATATCTATCTATCTATCTATATATATATAGATAGATATATATATCTCACAAATATACATATATCTTATCATATGCCAGCCTCAAACTCACAATAATTTTCCAGCCTCAGGCTCCCAAGTACTGGTGACGCAGGAGAGTTAAGGCCTAACTCCCCACCTGAAACGCGAGTTCGAGTTCGTGTTCTCTAAAAATCGAAGAATGAATTTTAGGAACGATGGAGGTTTGAGTAGGAAAATTTTATTGAGAGAGAAAGCTTCTGCCTTAAGAGAGACAGAAGGGGGGCCCGGAAAGTGGGTAACCCCCTTACCTCACATTTTAGAGGGCTTTTATGGAGTAAAGCCACGAGGTGAGGCGGGTCTGAAATAGGGAGCTACCAATAAGATTTTAAAAAGTGGACGGGTTATAATTAACCAAAGAGTACAGTGGGGAATTAACAATCAGACAGGAATTTTGACTTTGACTCTTTTCCGGGGAGGTGGGTTAAGGTGTCAGCCTTTCACCCCAGGAGGTTGGAGCCTTCTTTAGAATATCTGATGGCTGCCTGTTTGGAATTTCAATGAGCTATTTATCTTATATGGGTGGGGTAGCTTTTCTCTGGCAGCAGTAACCTCCAAGTTGGTTTTTTTGTTCTTTTCAAGGGCCAGTCCAATCTATCTGCCTACGTAAGTCTAGCTTGCTTTTCTACCTATGATACTGGGACTGTAGTATGTGCCGCTCTTCTTGGCTCAAAATACTTTTTTTTTTTTTTTTTTTTTTTGAGACAGGGTCTCGCTTTGTAGTTCAGGCTGGTCCTGATCTCATTATGTAGCCCAGGCAAGCCTCAAACTCAGCAATCCTCCTGCAGCTGCCTTCCGAATGCTGGGTATACAGGCATGAGCTACCATGCCTGGCACTGTGGTATGTGGTACTGATTACTGGTGGGCGTGAGTCACAACTCCAAGTATTGTTGTATGTGGTTACCAGGATCGATCTCGGGAGCTTGTGCTTGCTAGGTAGGCGCTGGAACTATTATAGGTAAAAAGCCAGCTAGACATCTGTAGGCAGATAGATAGGACTGGCCCTTGAAAGGGAGCCAAGAAAGCCAACCTGGAGGTTAGTGTTGCCAGAAAAAAAGCTATCCCACTCAAGCAGGATAAATAGCTGTCAGTGAGATTCCGAATAGGCTGCCATCAGATATTCTAAAGAAGGCGCCAACCTCCTGGGGTGGAGGGCTGAGACTTTAACCCACCTCCCCTCCCCGGAAAAGAGTCAGAGTCAAAAATTCCTGTCTGATTGTTAATTCCCCACCGTACTCATTGGCCATTTGTAACCCGTCCACTATTTAAAAATCTTATTGGTAGCCTATTTCAGACCTGCCTCACCTCATGGCTTTGCTCTATAAAAGCCCTCTAAAAAGTGAGGTGGGGGGGGGTTACCCACTTTCCGGGTTCCCCCTTCTGTCTCTCTTAAGGCAGGAGCTTTCTCTCTCAATAAAATTTTCCTACTCAAACCTCGGCCGTTCCTAAAATTCATTCTTCAATTTTTAGAGAACACGAACTCGCGTTTCAGGTGGGGAGTTAGGCCTTAACTCTCCTGTGTCAGAACTACTGAGCTAAATCTCTGGCCCCCTCAAAGCACAGTTTAATTGCCACAATCTCCATGCTTTTAGATCATCCATTTTCCTAGCTCTGACCATATAATAACTCTTATGTTTAACATTGTGAGGTTCTTCTGGACCGTTTTCCAAAGTAACATACCATTTTACAGTTTTGCAACTGTGTATGAAGATCCTAGTTATTTCAAGTATTCCTTCCTCATCAACACACTTGTTGTCCATCTTTGTTAGTTTAGCCAAACTGTCAAGTATGAAGTAGTTTCTCATTGCGATTTTGATTCTCATACCCCTAATAACTAAAGATATCAAGCATCGTTTCATACGCTTATTGGGTATTTGCATATTGTTTTGGGAGGAATGTGTAAAGACTACCAATTGTCAAGGATTCAGGTGTCTTTTTAATGAAAATAATGAATATTTAAATAAATTATGCGTGTAATGTACATACTAGTATTCAGTTTGCAAAAATTATCCTTTATGGTGTTACTTAGAATACAAAATATTTTATGTTGTGTGTGTGTGTTTTTTTTTTTTTGAGACAGGGTCTCGCTTTATAGTTCAGGCTGGCCCTGCACTCACTATATAGCCCAGGCAAGCCTTGAACTCAGCAATCATCCTGTCTCTGCCTCCCGAGTGCTGGGATTACAGGCGTGAGCCACCACACCTGGCCAAAATATTTTAATTTTAATAAAATCTAACTCACCTATTTTTCTTTTCATTTTTTTTGTTTGTGCTTTTGGTGTCATAGTTAGGAAAACTCTGTCTACCCCAAGATCATGAAGATTTGCACCTATCTTTTGCTTTTAAAACTTTATAGTTTTATGTCTTATATTTATTTAGAACTTAAAGTCTGCTTTTTAGATAATTTTTACATGTAGTGTGAGGTAGAGGTCCAACTCAGGGTTTTCTTTTATGCTGTTTGTTTTACATATGGGGGGTACAACTGTTGTTTTAGCACCATTTGACCACAAAATAATGTGATTATTTGTTGAACTGTCTTGACACACTTGTCAATAAACAGTTGACCAAGATTTAAAAGTACATTTCTGAAATCTTAATTTTTTTTCTGTCAGTGTATATACTTTTCCATATGTAGGTACCACACTGTATTTATTGCTGTAGTTCCTGTAGTTTGTTTCCACATTTGATTTTTTATTAGTACATGTTTGAGGTATGTGATAATTACTATTATTGTAAAGATTGGGTACAAACATATACATCTTAATTTTTTTCTCTCTTTTTTAAAATTCCTTATTCTTCCCCTCTCTCATTCCTACTTTCAGCTCATGGTCCTATTCCTTTGACTGTTTGGGGTCCCTTCCATTTCCACATAAATTTAAAATTAGCTTGCTCATTTCTTGAGAACCCAGATCAATTTATCAATTAGCTTTCCTAATATTAAAACTTACAATCCATAAACAGATTATCCTCTATTTATTTAGGTGTTCTTTATTTCAATAATTTGTAGTTCACAGTGTGCATATTTTACACCTGATTGATTGAATTTAGATATAAGTATTTTACTCTTTTTGATGTTAATGTAAGTTGAATTTTAAAAAATTATTTCTGAATATTAATTGCAATGTATAGAAATACAGTTGGGTTTTTATTTTGAGACAGAGTCTCTCTTTGTAGTTCAGGCTGGCCCTGAGCTCACTATGTAGCTCAGGCAAGCCTCACACTCAGCAGTCCTCCTGCCTCTGCCTCCCGAGTGCTGGAATGACAGGTGTGAGCCACCGCAGCTAGCAAAATACAGTTGTTTTTTGTGTATTGAACTTAGATTGTGCAGCCTTGCTGAACCAATTTATTAGTTCTAATAGTTTTAGTGGACTCTTTAGGATTTTTTTCTATGTTCAGTAAAACTGTGTCATATACAAATACAGTTTTATTTCTTTTTTCCAATATATATGCCTTTATTTCTTGCCCCTCCCCCCTTTGACGTACTGGGATCAAACTCAGGACCTTGTACTTGCCAGAAGGTGGGCATCACTGAACTAAAACCCCAGCCCTTCCCTTGCCTAATTTTTATGGTCTAAATCTCCAGGATAATAAGTAAAGCACCCAGAGCAGGCATCCTTTCCTTCATTTTGAGGTGAGGTATGCGATCTTTCATGACCATATATGGGTTTAGTTATGGGTCCTTCATCTTTTCTTTATACTCTGTCTTTACCTGTAATACTTTGCCAATTCTGTATTTTAGTTTTTGAAAATAGTATCCATCAGTAAAGACCAACACCTAAGCATGTATCATCCCTCTCTGCCCAGAATCTTGAAACCTTTGTTGATGTTATTTTACAAAGCATTCGTCTTAGGCCACTTTTCTTGTAGTCATTTGTGTGGCTCTTCTGCCAAGTCAGCTCTTGCTTTTCTGGTCATAGTACCCAGCAAAGTTTCTTTGAACGTTTGTTTTGTGTGCGTGTGTGTTCACAGCCCTGGTACAATTGGAAATAGTAGGTGTTTATGTCTTTTGAGTGACTAAATAAAACTAATTTTATACTGAGATGCCCATGATCCCTAAAAGCATGAAGTCTTGCTTTTCTAGGTTATTTAGATGTTAAGAATGATGAACTTAAAATGTCTTAATCTCTAAAATTTAAAGATATCACAAGAACAACCAAATTTTTAAATAAGCAAATGATTTTTAAATAAGCAAATGATAAAGTATATTTCATCAGAGAAGATACATGTATGAAAAATAAACATGTGAAAAGACACTCAAAATTATAGTCAGTAGAGGATCAGATTAAAATCATGATGAAATACAGCTATTATTTCATCATGCTATAAATGTAAATACTGTTATTATTTCATAGGCCTATTGGAATAGCTTTAAAAAGACACAAATAAAAAACCCTGATAATATCAAGTACTAAGAAATATGTGAAACAACTTGAACTCTCATATATTCCTAATGAAAACAAATGTTACAGTCACTTTGGAAAATAATTGGAATTTCTAGTAAAATGAAACAAATTCACCATATAAATTTGCCATATTCCTAAGTATGTATATAGATGAAATAAAAATCTACATTCACACAAACCCTGTGTTTAAAGGCTTATAGCAGCCTTATTCATCATCATCATAGACTAGAAAGAAGCTGAATGTCTTTCAAGTGAAATAAATGGATTATGAACCTGTGGAACACCTATACAATGGAGTTGAAAATAATAGAGTCCTGGCATACTAAAAAATATGGTGAATTTGAAATGTATATGCTGAGAACCCAGCATAAAGGGTACATACTATGTGATTACATTTTATATGATATAATAGATTAAATATATAGGAAATAGAAAATAATCAGATTAACAAGAATTAGAAATTTGGGGCTGGTAACAAGAAAGGACAGCATGAGGAAGTATTTTGGTACTGTTCTGTATTTGATGGTGATGGTAGTTACAAAGCATTATGCATTCATAAGAATTGTGGCTCATGAAAAATGAATTTTATTTTCTATAATTAAAACAATTCTGTGTTTAATTATATGAAGATCTGTTTTGAACACAGGTGGGTATCAAATCTGAAGCTCCATGGACTGCAGGATAGGTGATCCGGTTTAGGAGTGGCTCTGATTTGCATGTGTGGTAGGTGTGGGTCAGTTTGGACATGGATTTGCAGGGAGTGCTAGGCTGTCAAAGGCAAGAGCTAGTAGATAGTGACATAACTTTTGTGGACAGCAAGGAGAGCTTAAGTTTGCCAGAAAGAGAAGTAGCAATAAAATATATACAAATATAAAAATCATTCAGTATAGAAATAAGGTTATGGGGGTAGCTACTTCAGTTCAGATCTGCTTAAAGAAGAGGGCACCAAAAGTAGTTTGCTTCTCTACTTGGAAGGAAAGAAATGACATAAATAACAGCATCAAAAGGTTTATACCTGAATAATTATCAGCAGCAGCATTTATAGATTCCCAAGAGAATACTCACTGAAAATCCAATACAAACCTCTTCATGAAATGCTTGATCTATGAAGAAAGTTTTCCAAGGATTTAACTAATGGCCTAAGGGGAGGCAGAAAGAGGTAGACAAATCCCAGCTTTGTCTTTTATGAGCATAGAGACTGTGTAAAACTGCGCTTTTCTGATCTTCAGTTTCTACATCTATAAGTCAGGTTAACAAGCATATCTTTTGACACAGAGAAAATTAAATGAGATAATACAGGTATATGCAGCACAGAGCATGATATCTTGCTAACAGGAAGCCCTTAACTTACAGTGAGCATAACACTGCTGTTTTGAGGATCATGTGTATTTATTTTTTCAAACTCAAGCTTGTATTCATTATTTCCCATCAGTAGGAGCTTTTCATGGCTAAGAAGTGTCATTTTGATTCCTAGAGTATAGAATAAACTGGAAGAGTAACTTCTTATTCCAAGAAACACAGAATCTTTTATACTCAATACTAAGAACCTTCAAAAGCAAGAGTTGTGACTTCCTCTCTTTAGAAATGGTTAGCCTCTTGGGATATTTGGTAGATGAATTCTGTGCCATGCTCACTTCTTTACAACCAGAGACAGCAGCTGCTCTCCCAGCTCTCTTCCAACACAGAAAACCAATCTCCCAGCACCAGGGGAGACCATAAGAAAAGGTAGAAAATGCAAATGTCCAGCACTGATTCATTGTGTGGGCTGTTCTTCCAGAATCAGTGGATTACCACTTTAGTTGCAAAATCTGTTGGAAAGATTCAGTGCTGGTTTTGTTTGTTTGTGTCTTGGAGTTTTGTTTTTTAAGAAATGGTATTAAGAGGTAGTATTTCTAGGTGAGATGTCAAAAGTTTGACAAAGGAAGCAGAGTTTAAATAGGGAGGGAGATAACAGCCAGATTTTGAATCATCCCTAAAATAAGTTTTACCTTGGGTTTGGTTTCTTCAAACATAGAATGGCAAGCTAAAATTGTTTTAGAGGCCAGAGTGCTCATGTAAATTAATGCAAATGAATAGGGAGCTGATGAGTATAAGCCTATATTTTTTCACAGTTGAGAGCCATTTAACACACAAATTTTTATTCCTCAATTTTTGAATAGAGGAGAAAACAGAATCTACAATAAGTAATAATAGACACAACTGCAGGTTCCCATCTTGAAAGCGCAGGACAATGAAGAAACCATCTGCATCTCAGTGTAATAACTTTACTTTTTATTATTTGCAATGCTGAGGTTTGAACACAAGGGTTTGAACATGTTAGGCAAGTCCTGGGCCATGAGCTACATCTACAGCTCTTGACAGCCCTTATGCAGCACCATCAAGCTATTACTCCAAGAATATGAGATGAGAATTACTATATTTTTAGTTATTCAAGACAAATACACTTTACCTGCTAATTTTCATATGCTTTCCTTGACTCTCATTAAAACACCAACAATTTCAGTGCTGACAATTCATTCCATTGGGAAAAAGTAACAGTGTTGGTCATGTACAATGCATCTAGTTTTGGCAAGTGGCTATCAATATGGATCTGTTATTTAGACGTCAGTTTGACACTAGATACAGGGGATAACACTGATTTTATTTTTTTTCTGGTACCAGAAATTCAACTCAGGACCTTGCACTTGCCAGGCAAGCACAGTGCCCCTGAGCTACATCCCCAGTCCAGCACTGATTTTTGATAGAGGTCCATGATATAAACAACATAGATTTTGTCAGAAATATCCTTATTTTCTTTTAGAGGATTAAAAGAAAAATTGTATTTTGAAGTGTGAAGTCACTTATTAAAACATTATTTTAATAGTGAAAGGTGGGAAAAATCTCTTGTCCTTTCATGGGTATTGGTTACATAAAGTGTATCCAAATAGTACTATATAGCCATTACATACGTATATGGGCCAGTTCTATAACACTAATGTGAAACCTCTGCTAAACTGTATCATTTAATGAAAGAAATGATAGGAAATTATACATTTCATGCTGCCATTGAATTTTAAATACATACAGTTTAATATAAAGTCAACTTAGAGGAACAGTAATGGCGTGGGACAGAAAGAGCCTTCTCCACAAAGACTGTGGCAAGGTAGGCATGGGTTGTCCCAACAGTAAACATGATGGACGTTTTTTCAGGGATATCACGCCCCCCTATGTGCTTCATTCTCTTCCCACCATCTGCTTCTGAGAGACAGCGACACTGACTTCCATGGATGGCCAGATTCCATAGAAAATATAAAGTAGACATCTATAGTATTAATTCATCATTCTTCTTGCCAAACTCAAGAGGATCCTACTCATGTAAGCACAGGTGAATACTTTGGCAATTCTAATGCATGGGCCTCATGTGCCATCCCCACTACCAAACTCTTCAGTCCTCATTATCTACATCATGTTCTTGAGATGTGTTCATCTCCCTGGAAGTGTGCCTTGTCTACCTGTTATTTGTCCACTTTGCCATCTAGTCCTTATTGAGCTGTCTTGATATCATAACTAGTATCAGCTCTTGACTAAACTAATTTAGTATTTTCTAACAGATGTTTGGCTTTGCATGAGGATGTATAGACTGTCCTGGGAATACGCATGTCTTTGAAGAAAGAATGAATGAGCTTCCTGTATTTTGTTGCCTTCAAACTTTATTTATAGCTACACACACACACACACACATCCATTCCATCTCCATAACTATATCTATCTGTCTATCATCTATCTATCTATCTATCTATCTATCTATCTATCTATCTATCTATCTATCTATCTATCTATCTATCTACCTATCTATCTCTATATATGTCCCAAAAAGCTGACTATAGGAGTGGTAAACATTTTTAAAATCATAGATACTATTCTTCAGATGGTTAAGAAGGAGGAATTAACTAGTTTAGCATATGCTAATCTCTATCTGAAGAAAAGAGCAAAAAAAAATTTTAAAAATTCTAATTAGTTGGGGGAAGTCAGATAATTTAATAAGTGATACTGGGATATTTAGCTAATTATTTTAAAAATGTCATATCCTGACCTCATTCCTTGCATCAGAGTGTATGTGGATGATGGATTATAAAAAGGTTCTCATATTTTCTATCTCCTTGTGGACACAGCTTTGTGTATTCCTTCCAGTGTGGGCAAGATCAAAGAGGTGATTCTATTTACTGAAATGTGGCAAAGGCTGTTGGCTTCTGTATGATCACATGTATGTGATTTCTAAGAGTGGAAAACCTACAGGTATATTTCTAGAGTTACTTCTTTCCCTCTTTCCTTTCTCTTCCTCTTGCTTCAGCCTTTTGTCTCTCTCTCTCTCCTTCCTTAACCATTTCCTTCTCTCCTTTTATTCCTTCCTATTTTTTCCCTTTCTCACTCTTTCCTTTCCTCTCCTTCTCCCCTCTCTCTTTCTTTGTTGGCTTTGGAAAAACAGGATGCCATGAATCCTAGAACACCAGCAAATAAATTCAGACAAATTGGATGTGGATCTTCTTCCAGTAGAGCTTCAAATAAGTACATACTTCAAGAAGACAGCTTGTACCCTACAACAGGGTATAGCTAAGCTATTTCCAGACTCCTGATCCATAAAAACTATGAAATTATTACTGACTCTTGTTTGGGGTTGCTAAATTTGTAGTATCTCATGAAGCAATGGAAAAAGAATGTAAAGTGAGATCGATTAATGAATTAAATACAAGAAGAAAACAAGAAACTGTACAAATCACTGAAAGAAAATGGAGTGGAATGCTTTTGTGATTATGTGGTACAAAAAAATCTTTCTAAAGAAGAAACAAAACTTAAAAGCCATTTAAAAAAGACTGATGTATTTAACTATATAAAATTTAAAGAATTATAGGAAAAATACTATAAATCAATATTAAACAAAACATTTGTGACACATATGGCAGATAAAAGGCTAATTTCCTTAATTGTTCAAAGTGCTTACAAATTTTTTAAAAAACCCTAAAACTCAAAGAAAAATGAGCCAAGAATAGCAATAACTAGATCAACGAAATATAAATAAAAAGTTTCAACATATAAAAAAATCTCAGCTTTATGCATAATTTAAAAATTCAAATTCTTCTAAAACAAGACTTCAATTTTCCTAATTTAGATTTGTAGAGATTAAAAAAACTGATAATACTGAAGAAATAGACACATAAATTGGTGTAGTCTTTATGGTAAAAGAAACTAAAATTACCAAGATACTTACATTTGTAAGTATTCATCATCTAGTTATACTCACATATATACAAAGACTGAAATAGCAGGAGCTAAGAAATAACCAAAATATTGATTTGTAGAGGATTTATTTAGTAAACTCAGGAGTAGCATACTGTGAAGGACAAGGAGATCAGGAAAAGAATGAGTTCTATCTCTAAGTCGGATTTCCTAGCTCTTCTACTTTAACAATAACAAAAAAAGCAACATTCATACAGTGTATATAGGTAATTTTCTCCAATGTCAAAAATATAGCAGTACATGCTTGTGTGTGTGTGTGTGTATGTGTGTGTGTGTGCAGTTGTTGGGTCAGTTAGGAGAATTGTATGTACTTGGTTCAAGCCTCTGATGGGGAGACATGTGAGCATAGATCTCAATAGAATAAGATAGGATCACTGGAGGATTGAGACAGAAGAAAACTAAGCAGAAAATGATCAAGGGCAAAGGAGGGGAGATGGCCCTGAGCTCCCCCGGGTAAGCAAGGAAGAGTGCAAGGAGTTGGGATAAGAGGGGCTGGCAGAGGCTAGAGTGTGTCCTCTAAGCAGACCCCTCCTCCACAGCAAGCCAGTATCTGCCCCATTAGCCAATCACTTCCTTCCCGGCATGCCCTGCTGCCTCTTACTTCTATGCCTCCACAGACTTCAGAGCCTCCTATCATTCTTATCTCAGCTCAAATGCTATTTCCTCCAGAAAGCAGCTTCTGATTCTCAAATTCAGAATGAACTCTCTTCAGTTTTGTTTCTGTAATGGGCCGGGTTCTACTTGGGTGTGGGTGTCACGGATGTCATTCATCTGGTATCCCCTGAGCTGAGCACAAGCCTGGCACATAAATGACAAGTACCATAGCGATTGATGGACAAAAGAAAGCTGAGATACTGGCACATGCACAGTGCTCAGCAGTTTCTGGGTTAAACATCTAGCCTGGGCACATTTTATAAAAGTATTTAGATGTATGAGAGATAACATCAAGAGTTGACTAGAATGTCTAAGGTATGTGGATGTTGCTTCTGAATCCTGGTCTTTTGTATGCTGAGACTATGTGTGGAACCACCAAAGAAGATAAACTGCTTTGTAAAGGCTTTGGTGGAATAGATTTGGGAGCTGCATGGAGAAGGAATTTACTTTTCAAGATGAGAAGAGTAGGGGCAGACATGGACTAGTCTTGCGCTTCCTTAATAATACCCTGTTACACAGGTCATCCCTCAGCCTTCTCCCATAGGGTCCTTGTCCTTTTAATTCTGCCTATAGTCAAGACCCTGCACGAGGGTCTGTGATTAATGCCCTTCTAACAGCCTATACCCTCTGCTTTTAAATTTGGCAATACCACCACTCACCTAATCTTGACAGAACACAATTCAGTCCTGTCATCGTCTCATGGCAAGGTAGATCCTCCTGATAGTAACTTAGATACTGATTTTAAAAAAAGTTATTCAGAATTCAGCTAAAGCTTTCCTGCTGTTGGCAGTGGGAATGCTGTAAAAAACTACTCTCTGCCCTCTCCCCCACAGGTACACTCATGCACCATCATCAGTGGCCAAGGGGAGAGGTGTAGGGAAGTCCTCACATCAGGCAGAGCAGCCCAGGCCTCCTTAGCTGTTGTCACAGCTGCAAGATGTGAGCTCCCTGGTCATGAAGCAAGTCAACATTGGCGTGGGGATTGTGAAACACCTTCACATCAGGCAGTTCATTTGATTCTAAGAGAAATCTTAAGAAACCTTATTTATTGGGGCTACTTTAAAGATAAAGAGACCAAGGTGCACATACTTGGGTCACTTAATAGTGACCCAGGATGAAACACAGCATCTTTGTCAGGAAGACTGATGATCTAAGAAATTTCAGATAGGGCCAAGGGATTCAGTCTTTTTCAGTTCTTCCCTGTGCAGGAGAGTTCTAAAGTTAGACATACCTTGTTCCAGTCTTCGGTCTATCATTTTAGCTAGTCAGCATTGAATTTACTTGTTTATCCCTCTGCTATGTGACATCACAGTAATGTTATGCAATGCAAAATTACAAAACCTTAGTGGTATACAATTTGAAACAGTTATTTGTGCTCAAGGTTCTAGGAGTTGTCTGGGGTGTCTTTATTTATGTTCTATATTGATTATAAATAAGCTTTATTTGATACTCTTTTTTTAATTGATTTCATTGGTACATTTTATGTACACATCATGATCACAATTGACATTGAGAATTTGTACCAGTATATGATATGACTTAATTCTCATTTTCTCTCATTCCCCTGACCATCCTACAATGCCCTGCCCCCCATATATATATATATATGGGCTTTGTTTCCTCTTTTGACTGTCAAATGTTTTCTTTCCCTTCTTTGCTTACCTCTATCCCCTTTTCCCTTTGAGTATTTTCTATTTAACAATATCTATCCTACATTTTAGAACTAATTTATATCTTCAGTTTCTCACACCAGGGAAAAGATACGGTATTTACACATGTGACCTAGGAACTCACTCTTCTTTTTCACTTAATATCTCATGACCATCTCTCTATGCCATTAAGTAGTCCTTTACAATATGTGAATTGATGACTAGTAGTCTGTTGTACAACTCTATTTAATCAATCTCCTCATGTTGGACATTGAGATCATGTGCTGTGTTTTTATTTGTTTGTATACTTGTTTTGCTTTTCTGTATAGATAAACTCCATATCTTAGATGCAAAATGTTTGCATATGAGCCAAAGATTTAGCTCAGTGGTTCCAGCACCTGCCTAGCAAGTGCAGGGTCCCTGACTTGATCCCTGGTAACCACATATAACAATACCGGGTTTGGCAACTCACACCCACCAGCAATCAGTACCACATACCCCAGTGTTGGACATGGTGGCTCATGCCTATCATCCTAGCATTTGGGAGGCAGAGGCAGGAGGATTGCTGAGTTCGAGGTTTGCCTGGGCTACATAGTGAGCCCAGGGTCAGCCTGAACTACAAAGCAAGACCCTGTCTCCAAAAAAAAAAAAAAGAAAAGAAAAGAAAAAAGAAAAAAAATGCATATATCCACAATATTGTTACAGCTAGAAGTCTAATAGTAAAATAGGTAATATTTCAGAATGAGGACATGGGGGCTGAGGAATGCAAAAAAAAGAATTAAGCCATGTCGTGTACTGGTACAAATTCTAAATGTCAATTGTGATCATAATGTGTATATAAAATGTATCAACACAAGGCATGTCATCAAATAATCAAATTTTGCTAGTATTTGATATATAATAGTAAGTAATGGTCATGTTGTTGGGAAACTTGAAAGTCAAGGTAAAGTTTGGCCATTAGTGAGGCCACTAGTTTTTGCATATAAGTGTTCTGTTTCTAGATATGAAACCAAGTGTGTCATAGGATGACTATTGTCCTCTCTGAAGGAGTTAATATTAATTGAAGGACCAGAAAACTTTCTTTGGGCCATTTTACACCTTATAACCTATGGGGGGGGGCTCTTTATATTGTGCTTTGTCAAAAATGGTTTTTAGAGGAGACTATCAGTATAGAAATATTAGGAAAAACCATAGTTTAAGTAGAGTTAATTCTGTCATGGGTCAGCATTACCACTTCATACTTAAATATGTAGGTTGTTTTGCTGGATCCCCAAAGCACCACAGCAAAAACAGAACATAACTTTTCATTCTTCAGATGAAGAAGCTAAGGGGAAGAAGGAAAATGTCAGAAATAGTATCATTTTCAAGGTCACCTGAGATCACCTCTGGATTTTTCTGGTAGTGAGAAAGAGGCTTAGCTCTTAACCATAATTACACAGTTCTGATGTGGGGAAGGAAGGCCTGCAGACCCATGTTCTTTGCCCTTTACCACAAGGGCAATGATTAGGACAGTCTGTGTGGGGCGCTAAGTAGATGGACTGCAAATTCAGTGGATTTTCCAACACACTGGTGGGGCTTTTTCCCTTCTTCCACACTGCAAGAATCGCCCAAGGGCTTGTTTAATGTGAGTGTTCTCCAAGACCTACCCCCAGACCTAGAGTTAGAACCAGATGTGGATATTTTTAAGGAAGTCCTTGGGTGATTATGATAAAGATGGTTTATGGAATATGCTTTAAAAAGCCCTGTCCAGTATTGAGCTTGAGATCTGCTTTGTCTCCTGTTTGAGAGCGACTGCTCTTAAGAAAGCCACTCTGGCACCCTTTGTTGTAGCCCCTTATCAGTTCTATGTGTTTTGCAAATTACATTTGCTCTTCATTTATGGACAAACCAGGTCACACTGCCAGGCCAATAAGAGCTGGATTTTTCCTGGCCTCATGCATCATTGACAGATTTGCCAGCCGTGGCCCAGTTCTGACGTCCCTGCAGTCGTAATGGTTGATGAGGATGCACATGACTCGATTTGCAGAGAGCCAGCTAAGCTTTCAGGGAAGTCAATAAGAGAAATCTCATTTTGATCTGCAGATTGAGTTCATTTGATTTGGAAGTCATTGGTGGCAAAAGAAATATGGGGCCCAGGGTTGTCTCTTTCAGAACCTCTCTGGCTCTAATCACCACTCAGAAGCTCATTCCTCCACCTATGTCTCCCTCCCCTCCTCTCTCCATAGATTCAGTGTGTCAGCTGATGGAGAGAAAAAAAGACAGCCACTCTCAGGCTCTCTGGATGGCTCTTCTTTCCCACTCTCTGTAGACAAGAAAGGGTCAAAATAACACCACAAACCATTCACCCGAATGGTTTTCTACAGAGCTCCTAAGAAACTGATCTTGCCTTTCTGACTTATTACGCAGGGCTATGACTTTCATGCTGAAGAGGTTGGGGGGGTAAATATGTCATTATACCTTGTGAAGCACCTCTGAGGTCTGAGCGATCCATGGGCACATGCGCATATTGAGATGGCTAAATCTCCTCCTAAATATCACTTGACTCCACCAAGATCTTCCTGCCATTCCTAACATTTATTCCTAACATTTTCTCTAGACTTTTACAGCATTCTCCTTCCTGGTTTCCCTGCTTCTCACATTTCCCCATCAAATCCATTCCCATTATCTACTCAGGAGTAGTGTAAATAATCATTATGCCCTGACCCTCATTATAACCCTTTGGTAGCTTTGTGCTGCCTCGGATACAGGCTAAGCCTGTGCTGATCCGTGTTGCAGCAGTACCCCTCTGTGGCTGGGGAGCT
The DNA here is from genome assembly GCA_004025085.1 of Thryonomys swinderianus. Taxonomy (NCBI): domain Eukaryota; kingdom Metazoa; phylum Chordata; class Mammalia; order Rodentia; family Thryonomyidae; genus Thryonomys; species Thryonomys swinderianus. The sequence continues at coordinate 18,569 of PVIC010012256.1, read as the reverse complement.
TTTGGGATGTCATGAGTTTGCACTGAGATGTGTTGTAATCTTTGAGGTTTCAATGTCAGGGAAAAATTAAGGAAAATAATTTATTAATATTTTAGATATATTGAATTTACTAAAATATATTATAAAATGTAGTTATTTCCTTTTATCTTTTTTAGATGTAGCCACTAGAAGATTTTAGCTGACATCTGTGGTTCAATTTATATGCCTGTTGGACATCGCCTATCTAAATACTCTTAACATAGCCTACATTCATCTGTCCACTCCTTCTTGTGTTATGTTTTTAGGCCATTTGAATTTCCTTTAATCTGTTGAATTATATCCCCCCTTTTTTGGTGGTTTGGATTTTTAAAATTTATTTTTATCTTTATTGGTACATTGTGTGTGTGTGTGTGTGTGTGTGTGTGTGTGTATATATATATATATATATACATATATATATATATATGTATATATATATATATATATATCATGATCACAGTCAATATTGGGAATTTGTACCCGTATATGACATGATTTAATTTTCCTTTTTTCCCATTCTCCTACCCACCCCAAAACCCTTCACCCCCTATACTTAAGTTTTGTTTCCCTTTTTTTTCAATTGAATTCTGTATTGGTACATTTTACATACAGCTCACAATCACACTCAACATTGGGAAATTTATACCAGTGTCTGACATGAGTTAATTCTCATACCCATATCCAAGCACACCCCACAACCCCCCACCCACTATATACATGTGCTTTTTCTTGTCAAATCATATTTATTCTTTCCCCTCATTACTTTCCCCTACCACATTTCCTTTGAGTATTCCCTGTTTCACAGAATCTATCATACATTCCAGAATTTATTAACATCTACAGGTTCTCATACCAAAGAAAAGATACGGTATTTACATATCTGTTACCTATTTATTTCACTTATTAGTATGCCTTCTAGGTGTGTCCATTTACACATAAATGAATGAAACTTGTCATTCTTTATGGAAGAGTAATACTCCATTTTATAAAAAACCCACATCTTCTTTATCTAGTCTCCAGTTGATTGACCTCTGGGTTGTTTCCAAGATTGGGCTATCACAAACTGAGCTGCTATGAACACAGGTGCACATATGTCTTTACAAAGTTATTCTTTTAATGTTTCACTTTTTTATTATCACATTTTTCTTTTACCCCTCATTACTCACCTTTCTACCACATTTCCCTTTGAATATTTTCTATTTCACAATATCCATCTTACATCTAGAACTCATTAATATCTTCAGTTTCTCATGCCAGAGAAGAGATATGATATTTACACATCTGTGACCTATTTATTTTTGCTGGACCTGTAGTAAGCATTTATTTCATCCCACCATCCCTCTTTCACTATCTCTTGCTCACACAGGTTGAGCAACTGCAATTCATAATTCTGAAATTCAAAATACTTCAAAATCTTAAGCTAGTTGAACCCTGTGATAGCATAACACCAAAAAGGGAAAATTCTACACCTTGACCTAATAAAATGAGTCAGAAGCAAAATTCAAGTGTGTTAAAAATGTGTACGGAGGGCTGGAGATTTAGCTCAGTGGTTCTGGCACCTGCCTAGCAAACTCAAGGTCCCTGATTTGATTCCTGGCAACCACATACAATAATACTGGATGTGGTGACTCTTGCCCACCAGCAGTCAGTACCATATGCCACAATACCAGACATGGTGACTCATGCCCACCAGCAATCAGTACCACATACCACAATGCTGGGCATGGTGGCTCACACCTATAATGCAAGCACTCAAGAGGAAAAGGCAAGAGGAATGCTGAGTTCAAGGATTGCCTGGGCTACCTAGTGAGCTCAGGGCCAGCCTGAACTACAAAGCAAGACCCTGTCTCAAACAAAACAAAACAAAACAAAACAAAACAAAACAAAACAACAAAAACCCCAAACATGTATGGAATATAGATTTATGTACAGACCTGCACATTATGCATACAGTATCTGGAAACAGGAATGAATTTCATGTTTAGAATTAACTCTCCACCTGAGACATATTATAATGTATGTGCATATATCCCAAAGCTTGAAAAGGCTAAAAACTTGAAATATTCTGGTCCTAAACCTTTTTTGCATGAAGGACATTCAATCTACATTTCAGGATGTCATCTAGAAATCACTTTTTAGATGATTCTAGCTCTACATGTTCCTTGATTCCTCAATGTATCCTTTGGTTCTAGTAAAATATGCCTTTTCCTTTGTTAAATACTTCCACGTTGTTCTGAATTTGCTTTTAAAAATCATTATATGTCCATTCCACTAAATTGTAAACTCCATTAGGCAAGGATGACATCTCTCTTGTGCACCTTTATGAGGTAGGAACCCAGTGAACATTTGTTAAGTGAGTCAAGATATCTCTTTAAATAGACAAGGGAATTGAGGTACAGAGCAGGGAGGCTTTTTTTTTTTTAATCTAAGGTCACACACTGAGTTTATAACAGATAACCTCAAGCCAGTACCATCCAGCAGGAGCACAAATTTTATTTTTTAAACAATGTATGATGTTGAGAGAGAATATTTAAACATGCACTGGACAGAAATCTGTGCTGGCTGGTTTAGTTGGTCCAACAGGGTGAACACAGAGCTAAGTATCTGATGTGGAGGGCACAGTGATGCCAAGCCTGGTCCTGCCAGGGTCACTTTCCAGGTAAAGGACACTGCTGCCCCAGCTACTCTGACTCATATATATTTTACTTCTGACACTGTCAGGTGAGAATGAATAGAAACCAGAGGAGGAAGCGACAGGACTGTGGAGATCTGAGCTATATATAGGTGTAGCAGGTATGTAGGACAAGCTGACTCAGGGCTTTGACATGCTAAGGAGAATATGTCTACCTGGATTATAAAGCTCAGGTCATTTCTTGAGATGTTGGCATCATCTTTCCTCATAGTTGTATGATTCTGAACAGAACAAAGCAGGATGAAGGATTTTCAGTCAGGTGGCCTCCAGGGTAGTTGTGTATCTTTGGCACTCAAGCACTGGAGAGAAAAGTCTTACCTAGTACTAGTGGAAAAAATCCTACCTCTTAGTGCATTTGCACAATGTTCTGTGTTAGTTCTTTTGGCGAAATTGATATAATGAGAAATCTCTGTGTTTTCTGTATGATTTTTCCAATGTAATGCAGTCCAACTTTTTTCTCATTGTATACTAAAAATTCAATGCAGGGTAGTTGGCATGAGAGAAAGACAAAGAAAGGATACTACCCCCATAATCCCTCTACTTAAAATAATCCCATTTTTTCGGATTATGTGTGAATCTTTTTAATATTCTTCATGCTTATTCACATGTAGCTTTATAGCAGCAGGGTATTATGAATGTCATTTGATAGTATTTTTACGCACATGTTTTCTATGCCAATAAGTATTCTTTAGTTATATGATTTTATTGCCAGCTTAATATTATAATATATTTAAAGCCTCCCTACAGGTCGTCTATTATGGAAAATCTAAATTGTCTCCAATGTTTCAGTGCCAGAAATCATTCTATGGAGAATTCCCTTATGTGCATATCTCTGATAATTTCCAAAGGATAAATTTGTAAAAGTAGAGTTGCTTACTAAAGATAATGCATATTTTAAAATATTTTGGTATCTTTTCTCCAAAAACCTCTTGCAAGTTAGAACCCAGATTAGTCTTTAAAGTTTGTAAGTGTTCTCTGTATTCTAAGTGTGCTTATTTTGACATTATGCCATGTGCTGTCATGAAACTTGTTCATTAGAGCGGTGGGCCCAAAAGGGAGGAATTTCAAAAAATCAAAATGAAATGACCTCAAGTTCTGTTGATGCAATCTATGTCTGCCTTTCTCTAGAAAATTTTTAAAAGTGGTATTTTCCAAAATGCTACCTTGGTAAAGAGTTCTGTGGGTAGGTAGGCCTGAGCAGAGTTCATATTTGTGTGGATATTGGAAAGCTGTACAGAAATATGAGGAAGTTCAGTGCTATTTAAATCAATGTTTCATTCTTAAGGTTATTTGGTCACTGAAATTGTTTTAAAAAATCAAATCCACAAATACTCTAATATATATATCTTTAGAGAAAAGCTGATCTGATGTAAACTGAAGGTAGGACTTTACAGAGGACTTACATGGTTTTTATTTTTAAAGGTTTTTCTTTTTATTAGTGTTTATCTGTGATGCATAATAAGTGCATCATCCTGGGTACATATACACATACATACATACATACATACATACATACATACATACATATCCAGGATGAATGCAATGAATGCATTTATCATGCATATATGCATGTGTACATGTTTATATACATATACACATACATACACGTGTACACACACATGTGTGTGTGTGTGTGTGTGTATATATATATATCATGCCTTGGTTCTACTTTACTTCTCCTTCCCCTCCTTTTAATCCTATGTACTTAGCCACAGGTAGAAAACTAGATAAATTTAAGCTCTTGCATACATGGTTATATCAAAGCAGAAGAAGTCAGTCCTTAAAATGGACTCCAGTTACTCAAGAACATTTCTAATGAGAAAAAACTAGAATTAAAATTTTACCTGAAAAGCTCTTTTCTGTTTTCTCTTCCCAACAAAGCAGGTTTGGGTTGACTGTGAAACCATGAAAAGGCATTCACCTACATTTCTTCTTCATGTGTATGGATGGCAAACCATCATTGTTGCCCGTTTTTTTCTCTAAACTATTAAAAGACTTGGTTAGAAATAAGTTAAAAGTATGTGTGCTTTAAAAAGCCTCTTTTTTTTTTGAGATAGGGTCTCGCTTTATAGTTCAGGCTGGCCCTGAGCTCACTATGGTGCCCAGGCAAGCCGCTGCGAACTCAGCAATCCTCCTGTCTCTGCCTCCCGAGTGCTGGGATTACAGGCGTGAGCCACCACGTCCGGCACTGTGTTATGCGGTGTTGCTTGTTGGTGGGTGTGAGTCTCCATGCCCAGCATTATATGTGGTTACCGGGGATCAAACTCAGGACCTTGTGCTTGCGAGGCAGGCGCTGGAACCACTGAGCTAACCCTCCGGCCCCTAAAAAGCCTCCTTTATGTGAAGAACAGAGGTAGTCAATCCAATGAAAAAAATCACATTGTTTCATGTTCAGCATGTTTTATTGCTGAACAATATCTTATTTATAGAAAAATAACAGAATTTTGCCTCCCACTACCACACTATTTGCTATTATAAATTTGTTATTTTGCCTTAAGTTGTTTAAGGTTTTCTTACATATCAGTATTAGCTTGTCCTCAACAACCAGAAAAAGCATACAAAACTAGAGATTGGTACTTTTCTCTTTTCTAATACATATCAAAATAAGGACATAAGCAATAGAATCAAAGAACGCCTGTGAACCTCCTAAAAGTATTTAAGTCTTTTATTGACAACTTTTTTTTTGTAAAGCGTTAGTTCAGACAGTAAATATTCTATATTTTGTGAGCCACATAGTCTCTGTTATAGTAACTCAACTTTTCACATGAAAGCATCCGAAAATAACATGTACACAAATGGGCATGTTTCTGTTCCAATAAAACTTCTTATTTACAAAGACAAGAGAGGGCTGGATTTGGCTTATGGGATATCATTAGCGAACCCTGCTCTAAAGAAATAAAGAGGTGATTGATGTTTTCACTTTCTAAATGACTATATTGCTTCATTTTAGGCACAAGCTAAATGCACTACTCTGGGCAATAATTGAAGTGCAAAAATCTCTTATTTACATTCTACCTACAGTTTCTGAGATTGTCCCAATTTCAAGCATGTGCATTGGGCTTTAGGATCAGATTCATCACTCTGAATCTCGTAAGACTAGTATTAAAATAAAAATCAGGAACTGGCACCTGCATCAAATGAATGAATGTTGTAAGACAATCTAATACCTCCTCGTACCTTTTTTTTTTTTTTTTTTTGAGACAGGGTCTCACTTTGTAGTTGAGGCTGACTCTGAGCTCACTATGTAGTCCAGGCAAGCCTCAAACTCAGCAATCCTCCTGTCTCTGCCTCCCGAATGCTGGGATTATAGGCATGAGCTACCAAACCCAGCTCCTCGTACCTTTTTAATAAACTTTACAGGAAAGTCCTGCTCAGTGATTTTACCCTAGAATATTATTCTTCATAGGAGGGAGAAAAAGTCACACAATCAAGAAAACTGGTCTCTTAAATGATTGACACATTAAAATTTTAAATGTTAATTAACTGAGACTCTTATCTGAAGGAAGCAAGTTCACCATTAATTCCCAACTTCGCTGATTCTAGACTTCTGTACATCTGCTGTTTGACTGAGTTGTTCCAGAGTTTATCTGAGCACCTTCAAGATTTGCAAGGGCTCCTAACCTCCTCAGTTCCTAAGCACTGTGGAGAGCAATGCTCACTTCTGCCAAGCTTTTGCTTGGGCCACATCATTGACCTTTGCAGACAGGAAAAATATATGCACTGGCATAATAATCCCTTTTCCATTCACTGTTTTCCAACTTAGACATTCACAAATGGTGTATCTGAGTAGCATTTTTTTATGTTCACATAGCTTCTGCAAACATATGGTCCCATTAAAGCCTCCCAGTAATTCAGGGAAGTAGGAATTATCATCCTTCTTTCTCAGATGAGAAGCATGAGGTTAAACCTGCAGCTGAACTGCCAGCCACTCTTAGGAAGACACTGGAGGCATGCCAGCCCATTCAGGCTTGATAAACTGGGGTTGCCAAGCACTCCTCAAGGTGACTCTTTGTAGGTCTGTTTTGCTCTGCTCACCACCCCAGGTCATATGGCAATCCAGTTTTCAATCTACCATGGTGGCTCTGGTGGATTCCATTCAAGGGAGTCATTCATCTGTAGTACTCAGGCACTCTCAGACTAACTTAATTAATAACATTAACTTCGTTTCCTAATTTTTTCTCACTCCTAATTCTATGCTCACTATTTTTCTATACTTCATTGCTCTTTCTGATATACAGAAGCATTCAACTAAACTAGTATTGACAGAATTGCTAAGCTAACCTTCAGTTGCAAAAGGGAATTGAGAGAATTAGAATGTGTCTTACTTACGTTTATCATTGGTGAAACAAAATGCCCAACACCTAAAGTTAAAAGAGGAAAGGTTTATTGTATCCCCAGTTTGAAGATATTTCAGTTACTTATTGGCTGAGTCCACCAAGGGAGGCTGGCATGGCAGAGGTGCATCTCAGGAGGGAAACAGTCTATGAAAAAGCAGGACATGCAGAAAGCAGTGAAGTAGTAAAGTATGGAGAAAGCAGCAAGAAACAAGTGACACAGCAGCCCTTTTCCTGTCTCTTATAGTCTTCCCACATTACTTACATTAGGACAGGTAGCACTCACATCCAAGAGGACCCTCCCAATTATTCATTCCCAGAACTATGCCAAATCAATCAGTCAACTAATTTAGTAATCACACATTCTTTAGCCCAGCATCACACACTTAATCCTAGCATCACACACCTTAGATACAGCCACTTTTAAAAATCTCTACCTATAACCACATAAGACATTGGGGGCATCTAGACCCAAGCCATGGATAATTGTAAAATAGTAAACATTGATAAATCCATTTTCTGAAATTTGTAAGGTATTAGAATAGTTTCACCCCAATAGTTTAACATTATAACTTTAAAGCAATTTAAATATCACCTAGTTAAACATTTATACTCAGTGGATGTCTTAGCTACTTTTCTTGTTCCTAAGTCAGAATACCCAACATTCAAAGTTAAGGGAGGGAAGGTTTATTTGGATCATAATTTATAAAGGTTTTGGTCCATAGTCAGCTGGCTCCAAGGGAGTGTGGCATGGCAAAGGAGATCACAAAGGAGAAATAGTTCATTGTGGCCAGAAGGCAGCAAAATAAGCAAGGCAGTAAGACACCTCTTCCTGTCCCTTATATTATATCCAGGCTACCGGGATTAAGGGAATGCTAAACTAATCAGTGGACTGATTTAGTAATCACCCACCCTTAATCCTAGCATTGCATTTATGAATCAATCACGCACTCTAGATTCTGCCATCTCTGACAAACAGCCACTTAGGACCACATAAGACTTTGGGGGAACATCTAAACACAAGCCATAATGGTGGATGCTCAAGATAATGATTAACAGTATTAAAGAGTAAAATTTGTTATTTCATGAATGCCTTCCCTCTGCGAGGTGTTATGATAAATACATAGGATGCAAATGGACTGTAACTCCAGTTTACACATAGAACAAATAAGACTTGGTAAGAATAAAGGTCTTTTCTGTGACCATACTGCAGTGAGTGGGTAGTGGAACCAGGGTATGAGGCTGAGCATCTGACTCCATAGCTACTGTTACCACATAGTTCTTGCAAGCAAAGCCTACAGATAGGATGAGAATGGCACAGTACTGTGAGAAGGGGAGTTATCCCTGTGGTCTTCCTCTCATAACTTCAAAACCCAGTCTAGCAGGGAGGAAAACATTAGATAAACCCAAATTGAGGATATTACATGAAGCACCTGACTAGAACTTCTTAGATGTGTGTGTCATTACCTGTAAGGATGATCTAAAAGTCTATTAAACTATCACAGGCCAGAAGAAGCTAAGGAGATGTGATCACTAAAAGTTGTGAAATTTAGCTAATAGTAATAAATCAGTGTTTATTCCTTTTTGTGATGAATGTACCATAGAAGTTTAAGATGTGAATCCTGGGGAATCTGAGAGAGGAATATGCTGAAAATCTAAGTCTCTATGCAATATTTCTATACATATACAACTATTTTAAAGTTAGGAAGTACATTGATGTTTTTAAAAAACCCTAAAGCTTAGACTAGGCTTCTGTGGGGATTTTGGCCTGTATTTGTGGACTGGGAGCTGGAGTTAGTGCATGAAACTGGGTCACACTTGGCAAGATGCTCGGGGGAAGGACCCTGTGAAGAAAATCTATAACCAAGATAACAGGTGAGGCACAGGGACTGTGTTCACACAGCCCCTACCACATTTCAGGGAGTAGTTGCAGATTCCCTTGTATTTGAAGCCATTTATTGAGTTTTGCTCCTCTAATTCAAGTAATGTCATCTTGCTCATTAAAAAAAAGAATATCAATGAAAGTCAAAGAGAAATCTTTCTTCTTCAGACATACCTGTGTCCAGAGCACTAAACACCTGAAGGGTACATCTGAGCATAGATGCACAGTAGAGTAAACTAGGGACCTGAAAAAAAAATCAGTGCTCAGAACCCACCTCCATGGACTCTAATTTAACTGGTCCCAAGTGAGGCCAAGGTACTGACATTTTTAAAACTTCCCAGGGGATTCCAGTGTGAAGCCAAGATTAAAATACCACTGGGCAGGCACTGTGCCCAGAAAGAGAAAGTAACTGAATGCATGAGAAGGGAAAATGAGCAGTATGAAAGTGGGATAAAGAGTTGATGTAGAAATGAGGCTCATGCTGCTCCAGGGGAGCAGACTCCTCTCATCAGAGAAGCAAGCAGTAGAAGGGACACATAGGCCTGGGATGGGAATGCTCAGAGCCTGCAGTCTTACCTTTCCTCAGCAAAAAGCTGTTCAGAATAGTATTTGGGGGGGTGTCACTTTGTCTCTAAGTAGCAGCATAGCCTCTGCTCAGTGAATTCCTGGTTTCCCCTGCACTCTCTCCCTTGCATATTTCAGAGGACTCCTGTAGTGTCAGCCCCATGCCGAAGTGGACACTTGTCAGTTATGTACTTGAAAGGTATGTGAATAAGCGGCCTTGTCAGCTAAAAAGGAGGCTGACTTCTTGCATTTAAAATGAATATTGACTGGAAATTCTGGAGGCAGAAGGAGAAAAAAATCAAAAGTGAGAAAAATGGCTGACTCAGGTCAACTTCAATGCATATAGTGTGAAATAACATCATTAAGAGAATTTGACCAGCGGTTGGGATTATGCAAGAGGCACTTTCAGCAAAACCTAAGATGGTTGGGGAAATTGCTCTGCAAGTACTTATAAGGTTAAGAAGAACTAGAAGGCCACTTGAAGAAGTGTACATAATGTTTTAGGGTACTTTGAATAAAGATGGCTGTTGCTACAGAGCAATGAGTGACACATTTTCTGAAACTTCAATGAACAGATAACCCTCAGTCTTTTAACAGTAAAAGATTTGAAAGCAAGCTAACTAATCATTTGACCTACAGTTTACTGGATCTAAAAGCTGAGGTTACCCATTTCTGTGCCAGGGAATGATTAAGAAAATTAGATAGATAGTTTAGTACACAGGAATCTATAACTTGGCCCTCAACTGTGTAAACTGGAAGTAGCAAGGCCAGGTTTCAAACTCTGCCCCCTATTCTTGTGCATTTCTGTTTCATTTGTCTCCCTTTTCTTGGTAAAGCTGCAAAAGTGATGCATAACCTGTTCACCATAGTGTGTGCTGTGCATGTGACATGGACATCTGGTTTCTAAAAGGACATCAGAAAGCTTCTTTCCTGTCCTGGATCCATGAGAGAGTGTCTGTGTCATTTTAATATTCTTTAGACAGAGACAAATTATAATAAGCACATATATGAGAAGAGCATGAATAAAAACCAAATAGCTGGGCATAGTGGTACAGGATTGTAATCTAGCTCTCTAGGAGACTGAGGCAGGAGAATAAGTTCAAGATAACTGTGAAGAATGAGAAGGTAACTTAGTAAGACTCTGTTTCAAAATAAGGTAGTGGTAGAATAGGAGAGTAGGAATATAACTCAGGATAAAGGTCCTCGGGTTCAATCTCTGAAATTCAATGCTAGCTCAGCCTTCTAACATAAACATTCTTGGGCAAGTTACTGAACTTCATTCAACCTTGTAAATAAAATGAAGGATGATTATAGTACTAATTTATAGACTGTTGAAAAATGTTGAATGAGGAAATCACCTTCTTAGCATAGAATTTAAGGTGTGGACATACTCTACAAGTCTTAGGTGCTACTAATATTGATATATCTTTTCATTTTTAAAAAGATATTGCCCTATTTATTATTTTTGTTTCTTAAGAAGAATCATAAAATTGCTTCCTTCAAGAAGGTTTCCTGAAGCTGGCATGGTAGAGTGTTTCCCTAGTATGTGCAAGTCTTGGATTCAAATCCCACTGAGAGGGAGATTAAGGAGGAAAAGCTTCCCAGTAACACCCTTCCTCAGGGAAATAATCTCTCCTTTCTTTATGCACCTGTGACATTGCATAGATTTGTCTTAAATCTACCATTTGACATTCTTGCTTGTGTTTTTGTCTTATTCTTTGATTCAGAATATAAATTAGTTGATAATCTTGGTAATCTTTATAAGTGTATTCATTCCAAAGAAAGCAATAAACAAACATTTGTGCATTACTAACTTGTAACAATAATAGTAATATTTATAATGATATCATTAAAGTGATAATTTCAGAGGGAGTACAATGCTTGGTTCATAGAAAATCTTGAGAAATGTTATTGCTATGTATTATCTGTTATAATATTTCATGCATCATCTACTCTGTTTCTCAGAACAGCCCTATCAGCTGAGTTCTATTAATGCTCCCATTTCACAGATGAGATTGAGGCATGAAGTGAATTCATGGTTTCATTCACCAAACCATGTAGTTATAAAAGAACAACCACAGAATAAGGACCATTTGAGTCCCATGATATTTAAAAGCTTCACTCTTAAGCAGTAAGCTGGGATCATTGGATTTTTGTGCCCAAGTAGCAGAAGGGAAAATTGACAAATTGAAAATTGATACTGTGTCAACTGTTCTTATGGGTTATGCATGCAAAGTAGAGGTAGTTGTAGATTGAAAGAAAATTTAAGGCTTGACTGGTATCACACTCAAGTACTGTAAAAATCAGTTAGGTTTCCTCAAACCATTGATCAAAGGGCCAAAAATGGTTTAATTTTTTTAAAAGCACATTTAACTTCTTTTAATCTGCTTGACTGATCAGGCCAGTAAAAACAGTAAAAGCAGTTTGGTCAGTGAATAACATCCAAAGTTTCACCTTGGTCATCAGGCCAAGTTGGCCAGCTAAGCAGATGGTTGAAATAGTCAAGCAGGTGTAGATAAAGTCTCTGAGGAAAATGCTCTAATGTCTGTAAAAAACATTTAGTGTGTGCCCTGAGGTATCTGGCCAGAGAAACTGGCTAACCAAATGCAAAGGAGGGTGAAGCATTTTGTGTAGGAGCCTAGGGACCTTCCAAGAGAGGCATAACTGTGCACTGCTGCTTTTTCTACAATTATAGCTTTCTAAATCTGTTGGAGTGGATTAGATGGCTTTGACCAAGTCATTTGGTGAAGCATCAGGCTTGAGATTTCTGTGTCAAATGACTGAAGATTATTTATATAACTGAAAACGTCAGAGTTCTAGAGCCTCTTGTTTAATGGTAAGGGGAATGTTCTAGGCTCAAGATAACAGAGGACTCTGGAATTTGATCTGGTTTAGATCTCAGTCAAACACTGAAAATTGGGAAGCAGTTTTTTCAGCGAATTAACACACGCTACCCACACCCCTCACACAAACTTAAACAGACTGAATGTAACATGGAAGACCTACTAAATCTTCAGCTGGAATTTGCATTGGTAAGTAACAAAGGATCCAGACCTTCTAGAGTTCATTCTGGGTCGACCAACCTTTTCTGTAGCAGTAGAATAGTTTTCTAGTCTCAAGAAGGCACTTCAGTCCTAGCTCTACTACACAAATATAGTCAAGGATGACCTGATTTTAGAAGCTTGGATCAAGAGAAAGGGGTCATCAAGAAATGAGGAGCATGGATTCCTGCTCTCTTAGCCATCTGGTTCCATATGTATTCCACATGGTTGGTTGGAGGCATGGAGATGGTACTGAAGGGAACATTATTCATACACTAATGTACAGCTAGACATAGATTTGCTTGTGATTTTTTAAAGTCTGCTTGGACCCAAATATTGTAGATGGATGGATAACTACCTAGTTAGTTACGGTAGATAGATGGATATAAGTCAAGGGTGGAATAAAGGTCTGTTTAAAAATGAGAGCAAGCCAAGAGGAAGAAAGCCATTGGAAAAGTTGCACAATTGAAGTTACTCCTAAATGTGTCCTTAAGGAGAGAAATGAAGAAAATAAATTTGGTCAATTAGAAAGTAATGAAGACCTTGTAAAAATAAGTATTGACAGAAAGCCGACAAGGGACTTCGTGAGTAAGTTGAGTATAACATACACTGTAGGAATCAGCAGGTCGGAATGGAATGCTGCCTATGAGATTAGAGGAGCTAGTATGAGGACTATTGGATTTTTAGTTGTTATTTCTGCAGTCAGCAAGCAGAAATGTGATCTTAAATTAACTCAGAAGTAGGACACACAGGAATTCTAAACTTCAAAAACAGGACAGATCAGGTAATAGCAAGTATTTAGCTCAGGTATGACTGGTATCTAATAAGATAACAGGGCTGAAGGATGTCTCAAACCAAAAACACACAAAGAAATCAGGAAGGGCAGGTCACAGTCTTTAAGTTACATTTGTGGTATACTGACTGTTTTTTATAACTAGATTATTGCAAAGGAGCATAAATCAGTTCAAATAAATAGTTCCTTCTTAGTTTATCAGAAATGAAACATGTCATTTTCTTATCAGAACAAAATATGAACAGATCATTTATTTTTTTCTCAGAGATTCATGAGGAAAAGATTAAAGAGACTACAGAAATGAATACCTTATAGGTCTAGATTCTATAAATCATCACTTTTGAAGCAGTTAGTGCCCATTTGCAAAGCTACCTGTGGATGTTTATTTGGTGGAGAAGGAACTTTGCAAGAGTCTGGGTGGTCAGTTGCTGAGAAATACAAAATACGGAAAATAAATGTAGGCTTGGCAAGATAGTATAGTTGTTGGTCTAAGACTTGGTTTGATTTTGAGCCTACTGGAATTTGCAATATTATTGAGCAGCCCACTAAGAAAGGATATTGTCGAATGATGGAACTAAAGGAATCTTAGCAAACACCTAATCCTATTGTCTTCCTAATATTAGTCAGGATCTCCTAAATGCACAGTTGTATTAATATCACAACCTGAATTCATGTTGTGAAGGGTGGAAGGTAATGTTCCTAACACACTATCCCACTTTCTGATGGCAGTTAATGGCATCTGCTGCTAGTTACCAGGCTAAATAAATAACTCTTCAGTTGCAAAACAGTAAGAGAAAATTTCATTGAAAAACAAAGTGAGAAATTAGTTATTTATGTAAAGAGAATTCAAAATAACCAGTATTTTCTGGTACTGAAATGTTCTCATACGTCAGTATGCTAGATAAATCTAGAGGTAATCTAGTTATTTATGGAAGCATCTGGCCAGGGCAAAGGACTCACTTCATACTCTGTGTAAAGAAATATCATGAAAAAAGGGCTAGATTATTAAATTTTGGAAATACTTCTGGGTTAAAAATAATCCTAGACATTGGAGCAATTCCAGAGAAAAAGCATGTAATTAAGAGAATGGAACAGAGAAACTGATTTATAGAAAGAATTAAAGCAACACATTTTTAATGCATCTGTCACAAATAGGGGCATGAGTCTGACATATATCAAGGATTTTAATTGGAATAATAGTTAATCCAGGGAGAGATGATTTAAGCATGATATTAGAGGACAGAATAACATGAAGGGATTGGGGAATTACCTGTTGAAATGATGAAATTGTCATCTTCCAAATGCAAGTGTGAGAAAAATAGAACAATTAGGAAGACAGTGCTTAACAGTAATTTATATAGAAGGATTTAATTTTTAGCTTTTGACAAAACTGTGAGCTGTAAAGTCATGCTTCTGTGTTTCCTCAGTCTTAGAGAATCTTGAATTTAAGATGCATCATCAATTTAATAGCAGCTATTATGTGGTGAGAGGAAAAACACTGCATTAAATGTACAGGTTGATTACAATCTATGTCTCAATTGCAAAACTGTTAAAATGTGAAAAAATACATTCATTTTAGAATTTAAGAACTATAGCAATTATTTAAGTAATATCATATATATATATATATATATATATATATATATATATATATATATATATATATATATATATCCCTGTGAAAACATACATTTTTTTCAGGCTCAATTCCTGACCATCCCAGAACTAATCATATAGCTTATGTGACTGTGAATGTTCTCATCAGTCAATTTGTCTTATATATCTTCATCCTTTTTGCAGAGAATCCGTTCCCATTCTGATTTCTGGTGATGGGGACTTGACCTACTCTTCTAGCCATTATTGCCTAGATCAGGAATACAGGGACTCAAACTAAGCCTGTGATTTCCTTTGATTTAAGAAGCAGCAATAGAAGGAGAGTTGTTAAGAGTATAAAAATGGGAGGCCATGTAGAGTTGGGGCCCGTGTTGGGTTGTGGCAAGCTAATATCAGAAACAACCAACAGTAGAAAGGAGCAGCACAGCAGTCCATGAGAAAGAGAGAGAGAGAGAGAGAGTGAGAGAGAGAGAGAGAGAGAGAGAGCTGTCATGGATTGAGAAAGACAGAGTCCATGTACAATGAGTACCAGAGATAAATAAATAGAAATGTACTCTATTCTCTTAAAAGGCTCCTGATGACTCTATGTGAGGCAGAATGGGGGAGGAGATCTCTGGTGTACATTTGCATATAGATATCTATTTGGTCTGAATAAATAGTGTCCAACTTTTGAACAATCTGGACTTTCAGTAAAAACATGCCTTTACCTAAGCCAGTTTAAATGAGCATCTTCTTGGTAAATAAAGGAACATTGGTTGACATCTGTGCTACCTACACCTCCTTTGTTCTCTGTCTCTCTGCTTCTCCCTAGTTCATTACTACCTCCTGTTTATAATGAATGAGCAAGCTGACACAGACTAGATGGTGTGGCATGCATATGGAAATTCTGCAGAATGAATAGATCAATAGATGTAACTTTGAGTGCCTTATGTAACTAGTTGGAAAGCCATTGTTTCTGCTGTCAGTGTGAGTGTGGTGTCTACTGGTTGAGCCCTGTCCAAAAGCTGTGTCTTTGGTCTTTGCCCTTTGGATATTTCTGGACCCTTTTCCTCTTGCTGCTACTACAGCAGCTCATCCTGAGGACATGAGGCTCTTTTATACCACAGCCTCCCCCCAAGCATTCTTTACTCCAGGACACTGGGACCAACTCTTAGAATTTACAAATCCTTGTTCCCCAGTGACCCACGTGGAAGTCCTTTGATAACAGGCCATTCTGGCTTCAAACAAACCTCATTTTCTGTTCTGAACTGCAGCAGTAGTTCTATAAGCAAACGTATGGGCTGTTTGCTGAGCTTCCAGTCCTCATACATTTTTAATGATTTACAAAGAAAAGATTTTCCCCTCCTCTTTTTTGAAAATAATAAATTTAATGACTTAATACATATCAAGAGGAATTGTTGGCTTGTGGTGACGGTTTTATAATTCCAAGTTCAAGTTTTTTTCCCCTCTATTTAATTATGCACAATAACTCTCATAGAATATAATGCAATAACAAAAACATGCACCAATGTTGGCATAAGAGCCTGTTGTTTATTAGTATTGTTTCTGTTCTTTATGTTTGAAATAAAATATTTGAAACTAATGTTGGCCATGTTTTCTCTAAACTAGATAAAAAGTAAAATAAAAAAATTCCCCCTGAAAATATCATGCCCCAATCTTTGGAGATAAAATCCAGCAGCTCTTAAGACAGCAAACTTAATTTATTTGTAGAAAGTACTGCACTGTGTTTTGTTACTTGCTCAGAGTTATTTTTAATACTAATAATTTAATAAAGTGAAACACTAATATACTGACCTGTGTCCATGGCATTAGAGTATTTCCTGGGCTTAAAGGGAATAACCTGCTGAAACGTTGTTTTACCTTCTAACCTATTACTTATTTTTCATACTTTCTTGCCAGATCTAGTTCTAGCTTTTAGCATCATTTTCAAGTTTTGGAAAATATGCAGTGGTGAATTGTGAGAATCTTCAAGTCAGACTTTTAAAAATTGTGATAGATTGTGTTTTCTAGGTAGGACTGTTTTTCCTAAAATCCAACATATTTGAGTTTTCTATTGATGAATAGTAAGATTATTCCTATCTTATGGCTTAAAAGTATAAAATTTTTTTGGTAGGAAGGAAGACTTTGCTCATTTTTACCCAATGAATTCAGCAAGAAGACTTGTTCTGCACCTTCACATTGGGCAACACTACATTCCAGCTGCCAGGTAAGAGGAATTTAATCTAAAGTCCTTTCCCGGAAAAGCTCAGTGTGTGGTTCTAGACTTCGGTGAGATTTCTAAGAGCTGGGATATTTTTCAGGACTGCGGACTTATATATGAAGACAAGTTGGTGCTGAAAGACACCATCTAGGCTTAAACCAGCTGCAAAAGCCAAGCCGATAAATTAAACGCAACATTACTCTGTCACGCTGGGTTGGAAATGGCAAACCAGGTATAAGGTGTTAAGATGTAATTGGAAACCTTAGAAGAAAACAAGTACAAAGGACAGTGACAAGTTCCTAGAGAGGGTTCCCAAAGTGCTGAGAGACCCCGGGGGTATGTAGTGTGCCCCTTGATCTCTCTGTGAGAGAATCACAGGCAGTGTTTAAAGGTACAGACTCTGGAGTATACAGAGATGGGATAAAGCTCCAACTGTAGTGATGAATGGTGATACAACCATAGACAAGTCACACCATTTTCTCATCTTCATTTGCTTCATATGTGAAATGGGCAAGTGAAACAAGTCACTGCATAAGGGACTGAAATTTAAATGATAGCTAGAAGGCTACAGTTAGTTATCATTAGTGCTGGCTCATTGTTTTCCTGGGAGATGCTGCTTATAATTCTATAAAGATATATATTTATGTCAATAGAAATGTAAGTGTTGTGTTTATATATAAGCAAAAAGTCCCTTTGGGTAATCTTATTACCTTAAAATATTTAATTTTAGCATTTTTCATTTTGCATTGAGGTATAGTAATCAGTGAAACAAACAGTACACCTAAGTAACCATCCTCTCCTTGAGAAACAAAACACCTCTGTTGTCCTAGAAAGTCATCCTGTTCTTTACCCAAGGCACATCCTCCCACCATGCCACCATCCCACCACTCCACATGGGTACCCTTCCATGTTATCACTGTAGATTAGTTTCACCCTTTCTAGAGTTAAATATTAATGGTGCTAAACTACACATCTTCTTTTGTGTATGAATCCTTTTCTCAGAAATGTGTTTTCAGAATTATTCATGTGTAACAATGGCTCATTCCTTCAAATTCTTTTAAATTTTGAATTAGCATTCAAGTTTGTAATTTTTTTTTTTTTTTTTTTTTTTTTGCTTTTTGGAGACAGGGTCTCGCTTTGTAGTTCAGGCTGGCCCTGAGCTTACTATGGTGCCCAGGCAAGCCGCCGCGAACTCAGCAGTCCTCCCGTCTTTGCCTCCCGAGTGCTGGGATTACAGGCGTGAGCCACCACATCTAGCACTGTATGAGACAGGGTCTCGCTTTGTAATTCAGGCTGGCCCTGAGCTCATTATGGAGCCCAGGCAAGCCTCAAACTCAGCAATCCTCCTGTCTCTGTCTCCCGAGTGCTGGGATTACAGGCGTGAGCCACCATGCCCGGCACTGTGGTGTGTGGTATTGATTGCTGGTGGGC